>JBBPQP010000734.1:0-18062 GCA_038092555.1 Boletus subgraveolens
GTATTAATTCCATAATCATGTTGCTCGAACCCGGGGATGGAGAGTGCCAACACGACAGTGACTCGTATACATTCTGAATTCCGGGGAAGCCAAGACTTCCATCCGGAGAGTTTCTGGGATAGACAAGTAAAGTAATTATTCTTTCGTGTCGATGCAAGGCGGACCCCGACTTACCACTCTTGCACAGGCCATATAATGCAGCAATACGACCATGTACTAACTGGGAGCGTGGTCGGGATTGGTTCCCCGAAGATGGGAGTAGCATTTTTACAATGTTGATCACGTGTGGCTTTATAGCCTTCTCACCAGCCGCTAACCAATTCCGAGTCATAAGTGCTTGCGCACTGGATGACGAAAGGCTTGCTTACATATCCGAGCAAGTCCGGCAATAACATTGACACCTTTCATTTGAATCCTTTTGCCACTGGCCTTCAGGTTAGCGATGCTTTGCTCCACAATCGGCGTCAGCTCCACCGGATTATCCCTCTCTACAAACCAGTCAGTCGTGTAGGTGCACACAGTCGGCGGATATATACACACCGAGGATGTCGAGACATATCAAGCTCATGCGGACGTCATGGCGTCTACCACCTTCAAGCTTCTTCATTAAAGCAGCAACTATGCCAAGGTCGATGACTTGCTGCCTTAGGTCACCTGGGCCCAACACATCATCAGTTACAGGGTTCAAATAGTAAGAATTCACCCCAAGGTTACCAATCGCCATGAGTCCACGGAAGATCTCGAAGCCATCGAATCCGCTTTCTACATCGTCAAACCAACCTTTGTCGAGCATGGTGACGATAAGCTGTGCAGTACGATGGAGACCGGAAGGTGTCACCATGCCTCATTTATACATAAGCCAAGCCGATCCTCATCCCAAAGATCAGCCTCTCACCTCGCTCCAAACACGTCTTTAAAGCATACGCCGCCAGCAGAGAGGTCTGCTTTCGTTCCAACTGCTTCATAAAGATATGCACCACCTCGACCCGCGAGCAAAAATCCCGTATCATCGAGTCTAATTCATCACTAGTCAGCTCCGTAAACACCCTTGCTCGAGAACTTACTTCTGCACAGCTTCAATAATGTCAAGGTCGCCTCAGTGCGTTCGTGCACATCGCGTGACTCGATACTTGACACAAGCTTATGCATCGCCTCCTCATCAAGCTTCCCAGAACCTGACGCATGTCAACCACACAAAAAAAGACCTCGATACATCGCTCTCACTCTTGTCTCGCAATACAGGGGGCAAGTCACCGGTGTTGTCGAACGAAGAGGTGCTGCCTTCCTCTGCATCTAACGAAGGGAGTGTTACCAAAGTAGCCCAGGATGCTAGGGAAGTGGATATCGCCGGAAACAGTTCCCGCGATACAACAGAGTGTGTACCAGTAATGCTGCGACTCACGTGGCAATGCAGCTAAAGCCTCTACGGCCGCCGAGCCAACGAGACCTCTTTCCATTTCCGCCAGCTCGAGGATTTTAGGTTTCAACTCCTTGCAAAGATCTGTCGAATGGATCGAGGAAAAGTATGGCAGTGAGTTGGCAAACTCTCACCTGGCCGGTACTGCGCAACAGATGCAATCATCTTAAGCGACGCCACCAACTGGCTAGATGCTATGAAGATGTAAGTGAGCGAAGTACATGACCAATAAGACACCATTACCCTTCACTTCCAATGCCGCAGAGAGCCTTGTTTTCCCAGTTTCGCTACCACCTGACCTAGCGCTAAGTTGATTGATAACGTTGTCCCTTAGGTCGTCTGTAAAGGATGAGCATGTAACCAGAGGACATTGACCATACGCACCGTCATCGATGAGGTAACATAGACTGTACATAACCAATGAGAATGAGTTCTCGTTGGGGATCTTCACGGTCCATTCCAGTGCATTCATGAGAGCTCTGATCATTTCGTCGTGAGCAATAAAATGCCATCGGAGTGTTTCGTGCCTGGCTGAGAATCGTAGAACATCGAAAGCTCCGGGGAGATCCGTGGGGGAAGACAATATAGCGCAGAAAGAGTCCCTTGCATCCTTCAATTGTTCCTCTGAAACAGAAAAGTTGGCTATGGAGATATACGAATCAACATACTTCTGGAGGAACATTACGGATGATAACGTACAAAGTACGTCGTAGATGACGGTGAGGGCAACCTGATTGAAACCAGATTGCTCGCCAATGGACCATTGTGGTCTGGGCATTGTTTCAGCCTGTCCATTGTCTAGCCCTCGATAATTTAAACGCATCAGATCTACATCGTCGATGGGTTGACAGAGGTTGAAACTTACTGGAATTAAGAAGGAACAACACCTTCCCGAGAGATCCTAGCGTCTTTTGTTCGGAGCTAAGCAGTGATGTCAACAAACGCGTCGTAGCTGCCTCGTCCGGGAGTTCAGTTGTCCACAGGTTGTCTGAGGCTATTCGTAGCGCAGCCGGAATATCACCAGTATGTCGTAGAGTAGCAAAGGGTGTATACACATCGCCGGACAAAACGGAGGAGTGGATCTGTTGGCCGGGAATGATAGGACGAGTACGAGATCGGTGCGACCTGCAGACAATCATCAATCAGCAATGAAACCGAGCCCATCAGAATGGCGTTACCTCCATTCGTGTTTACCAGCACCACTGAACAATACTTGGTGACGAATAGGCAAGATCTCGAGAAATTTCCACAGACCCGTCATCGTATCCATTCGGCCGAGATCGACATCCTCCGGATCCCAGGTAAACTCCTCCGGTTTGAAAACTAAACCGTGGGCGGCGGCTTCCCGTCTCATCCACAGAAGTGGTACATTGCCAGCATGAACAGGGTAAGACCCACAGTCGTCGTCATAGTAACTAGTGTGTTCCCGGCTGATCCCACCACTGGACGCGAGAATGGATTAGCTTCGCCCTTTGCTTAGACCGATATATTACTTACACGTCAGAATGGCTACCAGCGAACCATACTTCTTTAATATCACCGACTATGGATCTCGCACTTCGTGTGTTGCTACTGTGAGCGTTCGCTTCCGTAAAGTACTCCGGCATGAACTCGACTCGACGTTCATCAAGAGCAAGTGCATGTCGGAAATGGCACGCATTTGTTACCGTTGCGGAGGCGGTGATATGAACATCTCTCTTCACCAGACCCAAAGAAGACACCGCATCCCTGGTCAAAGTCAGCTTAGGGTGCCACGAAGGACATGATCAAGTGATTCAGCAGACCAGAGTCCCACGAAATGGATCCTCACACCCGGTCGACAGAACTCCTTCCTAAACTTCATTGCCTTTTCCCTTGCCTCTGTATCATAGGAATAGATGGAAAGGTAATGGCCGTATGCCCTGTTGCAATATACTCATGAAGTATGGGACTCGTGCAACATAACAATAGTGATACTGACGAATCGGTGTCTCTCCCTTCCTTCACCAGGCCAATCTGTTATAAATGTGAACTCATTAATCGCCATCGATACGACGGATGATACGCGCGCTCACCTCATGGACCATACCTACAAGTGTCCGCACTTGATATGCGCCCCGAGAAAACCCTGCGAGCATCCCATCATGATCTGCTAAAGCCAGCCGTAAACCCGGACACACCAAACAAGTATATTCGATCACCCTCCCGATAGGTTTCTGCCAACCAAGTGTACGCATCTGCCAACCAAGTGTACGCATCCTTCACGTTTTTCTCGCTATTCCTGTAGCGACCGATTACGCGAGTTACTGGAGGGAATATCATCTAGAACAAACCAAGCGAATGCCCTCTCAAACCCCCTGTAGATCACCTTCGGCAGACGACGGGGCAGACGCGGATTTTCGATGTCATATGCACCAATCCCCGGCAAATAATACGAACATTGCTCGGGCTCAGAGCCCTCTATCGTCTGTTTCACTTGGCTGAGTAGTTTCGTGACATTTGAACTCTGCCCGCGCACTGGTCAGCTACGGAGGATCGTGGCGCACATAAACAGTCACTTTGTCACCAGACACGCCGTCAATAAAGACTGCCAGGTTTCGCGTATTCCCAGAGGCACCTCCGCAAGTGGGGCATTCGTACAGCGGGGGAATTGACGCCGGCATTGGACTAGCTCGAGTCCGAAGAGAGACAAGTTTGAGTTCGCCTCACAAAAGGATCATCTTCAATAGTGCACGCCATCCTCACTGAACAAACGAGGCTTCAAGGAGCGTGTTCGGTAACTCGGTAACTCGTTTCCACTTCCATCAAATGAACACCACAGCTCGACGGCTTTTGCCTCATTAGGACATGCTGGTCGCCAAACTACAAATAGCCACCGACTCTCTGACCACTTCTGGTGCCACACTGATGGCGAATAAATCCGACTGATTCATACGTTGGATAGGATGCACCCATGATAATGTCCTCGAGCCTCCTTCTCTCTTCGCAGTGCTTGCATTGTGGATCATGTGTGGTCGACAAGCCTTGAATATCAAGCATTTCACGATGATCACATCAATAGAACCCTTGATTACTGCGACTCCCCCACCCTCACCACTGAAACGACATATGCGTGTGGTGAGGACGGTGATCATGTACCCCCGCACCAGTCACAATGCGATCCCCTCCCCTATCAACATGACGAGTACTCTTTTTGTTTCATAGACGGAACTCCAAACTTGTTCGTCATCCGAGTAGAGACGGCCCGGGCGCACACCAAAATGTGATCGATCCGAGTCGTTGTGTAGAGCAAGTGTCGCTCCATGCTAGTCATGCGAGACGAAGAGGGTATCGTTACTGCTACATATGCTGGCAGGGTGAGTGAAGTGTCTCTGGGGCTGGCAACTCTAATCATGGGCATCCTCACTACAGGGGAAGCATGTTCGAGTGACGAGATGGGTCGTGCCAAATTGTCGGAAATAAGCAAAACATACTTTAATATATTGTAAGGTATTGCAATGCCATAATAAAACCCTTATATTACAATAATATTTTAATAAAAATGTAGTGATTGCAATGCTAAAGACATTACTAATACAATGGTCATTGCAATGCCTATATGCAGACAGTGCCTAGATTGTAACCAGTTGCAATGGCCCTTGGCGAGCCCAGAGCAAGACTATTACAAGATTATTGCAATCAGTATTGTAGGAGTGAGATAAGATTGGATGATATTGAGATAAGGGAGAGGGGTAACATCAAAAAAAAGTTATTTCAATGGCTGTCTGCTATTGGAACACGGCATGTTACTAATCCCTATGTTAGGGGCCATCTCAATCCTATTTTAGTTGTATTGCTATTGGATCACAACCATGTGACTAATCCCCATATTGGGAACCATTTTAATGCCATTTTAATTGTACTGCAGTGGAATTCGAACTTGCGACCTCATTAGCTACTAATTTGATTGTATTAACTAATCAGACTTACCTCAAGCATAGTTAACCGTTAGACCATGAGACCTACACTATACTAGAGCTGTACTTCCTTATAATGAGTAGTTATGGACTTGGTAAAATTCAAACTTCAAACAATTCAACCACATGACATTATAGCTATACTGACAGCAAATTCTGAATCATCTCAACTACCTACTACTTGCCACTCTGGCGAGCTGCTCGACCTCTGCCCTTACCCCTACCTCAACCACGGCCTGCACTCAGTGACTGCTGGGATTCAATAGGAGGCTCGTCAATTAAGTCAGGGGCTGGTGCGGGTAGGTCAATGGCAGTGGCAATGGTATCAATAGGACCTGTGGTGGTGGCAGTGGCAACAGTGGGACTAGTGGGAGCAGCCTGGGATTCTGAATCATGATCCTCATCAGGCTCACTAAGTGGCTCTAGATCTGAAGGTGCCATCTCCATCGCAGCCATAGCGGCATCGATCTTGGCTGTCGGATCCTCCTGGTTCATCATAGTTGATCTTGCTCCTGGTTTATTGGATGTACACCCAAATACCTGATCATTGACTTTTTTGACCACCTTGCAGAGATTCTTGGTGTCCCAGTGTGTGATAAACATACGCTTGTACTTGTGGAATAGGCTGCAATAAAGAATTTGAGATGTTGCACCAACACTGTGCTTGGGAAACTCCGCATCTGGTGAGACAATGAAGATAGCCTAACATATCATGTTGTTAGTAGACATATATAATACAAGGAACATGTTCAATGTACCATAACTGCCGCCCATGCAAGGCATCCAGGGGTGCAAGCGTTCACATTCCAACATGATCCATTTGACTTTCCCCCTGGATGGCATGTGGCAGTGTGCATGAGGGCAGTTTGGCCCCAAAGAACAATGTGAAGGATCTGATTGAGATAGGCTGTAAGTCAAAGTGATAAAAATACATAAAAGAGGAACATACTGATGCAAGTAGTTGCCAGTTAGAGAATGGCATACACATATCAACTTGCTTATTCACAAAGAGAAGTGGGGGGAATGTGGGATATTTGGGATTCTGCTGTTCGATGCCAAGCAATTCGCAAATCTTGGGGAACTCGAGACGGCGGGTGGCAGCATCAGAACTGAAGTGACCAGTTGGAAATTGGAAGATATTGCTTGCAGCTCCATGAAGCTTATGAAGCTCATTGGACTGACCAAGTCCAAGAGCTTGTTCGAACTGAAGTAGAATTAAGTCAGTCGGTAGCTTAAAACGAGTAAATGAGAGATGTACTTATGACCTGCAAAAATTGATTTGAGTTTCAGAGGCTTTGCAGATGCTCTGGCAGCATTGAGTCTAGCTCAGCAACAATTGCAGCTTCCTCTGCTTGTGTGGACACATAGTGGGCAGTGCCAACAATATCTATGGGTGCGGGTGATGTGATTGATACTGCTGTTAATGGACGAGAGAAGATGTCACTGGAGGGGGGAAACATCTCAAACAAGACTCCAAACTTCTTTGCCAGGACCTGGATTTTATTGTCGAAGGCACTCAATGTATCGGAGACAGCAGCTTTGGCAGATTTTTGCCACTTGTTAGCTTCAAGAATGCGATTTTGCTCTTCCAAAGTATGACATTTTTCTCTCATAGCATCTAGTTGGAGCTGCGTTTGCCTCAAGATCTGGGAGGGGGGAACTGTTAGAGCCATCAAGTGCCAAATTCGACAACTGATACCTTACCTCTTCCAGATCTTTCTCCGCAACACGAGGCCTCATGTGTCCAGGCATGAGCAGGTCACCACTGTTATCTGGACCAATGAGACCTGAAGCAAGTGTATTGGAAATAGACATGTTAAAAAGAGGGAGGAATGCTGCCTGACTTGAAAGAGCGAGAGTTGTCTAAGGGTGAGTTGAGTAGGGATGAGTGCGAAACACAGCTTGTTTGAACAAAGACTCACCATCGAGTTTTTAAGCTGTTTTGAAGTGAGCAGCAAGAGCTTGTGATGTTGCACATCCCAGATCATTCTGAATAGACCCTGGAAATGTCAAAGCCAGCTTGCATCTGTACCTTGAAAAACATGCACCATTCTCATTGGGACCAGGGATTTGTATGGATGGTGATCTAAATCATTGTCGGTGCATCATGCTCATCTAAGGAAATTTGGCAACTGAATCTAGAATGATGCAGATGACATGTAATAAGCCACGGTGAGTGGGGCATGATAGCGTAAAAGGTTCTCTTAGCTTCTTATTATGGTAGCTCTCTTCTCTCCTGATTTGTGCTGCCCATCATGGGCGCATATAGCAATCTATAATATTACCTCAAGGGCCCAGAATATCGCCAGGTTGTTAATGACACAGTGAGGGGTGGTATTTGGTCCATGGGGGCTGCTTTGTCGTGTTAATATAGTAATAATAATTGTGCAGAAAACAGTTTGTGATCAGACCAAGGGTGATGGTTTATTACCGCTCCCAGAGGATGTCACATTACACAAGATACAGCTAAGATGCCCTGCATCTTGCTAATCACACACATGCAATGCTTGGTATTCCTGAAGAGGTCCAGGGTGAGTCTCATGTCCAATGATGACAGGCTCCGATGACTGAAAGTAGTCATCAAGGATGAGAATTTCTCCAACAACGTAGATGGGTTTTCAATGACTTACATGGAGTCACCATTGCCATGCGGTGTGAAGAGACATGTCCAGGGTAGAGAGTAAGCTGGACTGCAATACATAACGATGAAGATAGTAGAGGTATTCGAACCCTCACTCCTCCGCTTTCGTGTCCAGTGACAATGGCCTTGATAGTTGCACCAAGGAAGGGATGGCTTTTCAATATTGGCAGATGTAGGGGAGTGACGGACACTAGTACAGGTTCTGAAATACATTTCATCAGAATGTCTGCAAAAAGGGGGTTGATCGAACTTTACCTCAAGGATATCTTCATAGCCATGACATTCTCGTCAAACCCTCTTCCAAGGGCCAACTGAACTTGCAGTGGGGCTGATGTGATGTTGGTGAAAAACCATGTCTTCGAATGGTGGTTGATGGACAGGCTGATTTTTGGTAGCATGGCCATACATGCAACACACCAACAGAGGTTCCAGCCCCTTTCCCACAAGTAGCCATCCCTGACCCATCCCCACTCTGCCTCCTCCCTGCCCACAATGACCATGGGTCAAAAGTGTCTCGGTGAGTTCCAATGACTGTGATGCAAAAGTTTGTCCGAATTTTGTGTGTCTGCATCATGATAGGGACCCCATTAGGAACTGCAGAGAGTGGAACTGAAGTCATTTCCTGTGATGTAGCGAGTTGCAAAATTCCATTTGGGAACACACATGGGGTTTGTGCGTCTCTGCAGATGAACAGCTGTTGTGTACCAGTCCTAAACGGAAGGACTGATTGCTGATAACCCTCTGTTGAAACGAGCACCAATGTTGCATCATTGTTGATGTGTTGTTGGTCTGCCTCGGTAAGTAGCGTCATCATATGATGAAGGTATTTGGGAGAAAAGTCGTCAACAAGGACACAGTCCTGTTCATCAATGCCTTCTGGTGCCACTGGTGGGTCGTCTTCTTCATCAAATCGCCACCACTTCTGTAACCTCCACAGGTCTTCATCATTCTCATCAAAACCCTCTTCCAAGGGCCAACCAAACCTGTGGTGGGGCTGATGTGGTGTCAGTGAAAAACCATGTCTTCAGGAGAACGCATTACATTGATCAACCATAGTGTTACTGGACTGCGTTATATGACGACGAAGATAATGGAGGTGTTCAGATCCTCTCTCCACATCAGTGTCTGGCAACAATAACTCTGATGATCGCACCAAAGGAGGGATGGCTTTCCAATATCAGTGGGTGTAGGGGTGTGACAGATGCTGGTACGGGTTCTGAAACACATTCCATCAGAATCTCTGCAAAACCAAGGGGGTTGATCTAAGCCCTACCTTGAGGATATCTTCATAGCCATGATCCCTTTCTTTGTGCCGTGTAAGGTCGCGTTCAATTGCAGTGTTGATGAGAGTGAGATGCTCTCTTGGACAGATGGCAGCTTCAGTCTGGAGAGAAGGTGTACCAGAGTCGCCGCTGTCTCTGGTGTGGATCTTCAGGTCAGTGATGCAGCTGTAAGGGGGAGGTCAATCAACATCCAACATGCATGGAATACATTATCATACCTCGATTCTATTCTCAGCTTCTTTGCAACCTGCTCCTTCTCATGCAACAGTTCCCTGTCCCCTTTGGGTTTCGCGGGTCAAAAGTGTCTTGGCAAGTTCCAATGACTGTGTGAGCTCGGATTGTAAACGCAAAAGTTTATCCGAAGATGTTACTTGTGATGCTTGTGTCTTTCATACCAACTTGATTTTGCAATGGCAGAAGCATATATAGGATTTGTTGATAACGTCCGCCTCGTCAAACTAGATATATATCAGGCAGATAGGATGAAGTATAGGCAGATGCCTACATTAAGAATTGGAAGTATCCGGTGGCCCCCTCTTTTAATCCAGCGTTCTCTCCAGTATGGATAGATCACCTTTGCCAAATGTAGTAATTGTGCTGGCGGTGGTATCCAGGTTGGTACAATGAAGCTGGCAAACACTGAGGAAGGTAGTGGGGATGAAAAAACATCTTGATAGTCTGGGAAGGGAGGAAAGGCCATTCTGGACTCCAGTCCCTGAAGCCAAATCATTAGTTAGTTCATAGTTCATCTGCTTTATGCCGATTGACATACATGATGCAGAAATTCGGTCTTATCATGGGTTACCTTCTTGAAGGTCCCTGTTGCCAGCACAAACTTGTCTTCTGTGATTGCAACAGTTTGGGCAGGCTCTGGCTCCTTGCCTCTTGCTGGGGCCTGGGAGAAAGAATGTGTGGTAGTATCTGATGTGGAGACCATGCCTTGTATGCTAGCTCCCTCTTTGCAAGCCTTTTTGTTATTGCAGTCAAGCCATTCCTTGTCACGTTCATCCATGCAATACGTGAATGAATCTATGAGGCCACTAGTGAGTGCTTCTTTCACCATTTTGGAAGAGTGCACATACACATCTGATTGTGTCCATCAGTTAGAGGGGTAAAGCTTGACATAATTATCGGCCAGATCCGTCAAGTCTGGCACGGGGACATATGCAGTGTGGAAAGATGCTGTTTGCAAACATGGGCGGTGTCTGTTACAGTGCGTCTGTCTCTGCAGATAAGTGGCTGTGATGTACCAGTCCTAAATGGAACTGCTTAATCAGGGATGAGCATCTTGATGCTTTGTCTGGAGAGCTCTTCAGCAACCAAGAGCAGTCTAAGGTACAATGGATTGGAGGATGGATATCGAGAGGGTTGTAGTTCTACCAGTTTGGCATAGATATGTCCATAGATGTGGACATTTGTACGGTATGATTGCCAAGCAATAGTTTGGATTCCATTGGGGTTGGAGAATAGCTAAGTCCTGGGGTTGACAGGCTGGAGCCGCTGTAACCTGTTGGGCCAATATTGTCAGTCCCGCTGATGTGCAGACCTTCTAAATAGCGGGTACAATCACACACCTCCTGAGTGAAGACATCTTCGAACCAAGGGGCAAACCAACATTGCAAAGAGGTGGAGATGCACCCATATTGCTAGCTACATGTACCATGGGAGAGTTTCGTCGATGTCTTTTGGTGCCATTATTGGGTTATCATCTTCACCGAACCGCCACCACTCTTGTGAGCTCCATGTATCTTCATGGTTCTTGTCAAAATCCTCTTCCAAGCACTGACTAATGCTGCGATGTGATTGATGTGGATTCAGAGTTAGAGCCTGAGAGAAATCACATCTTTGTGGGAATGCACCATGTCAATCAACAACAGTGTTACCAGTCCGTGTTACATGACAACAAAGATAGTGGAGGTGTTCTCTCCTCCACCTCAGTGTCTGGTGATGATGACCCTGATGGTCATGCCAAAGGAGGAATGGCATTCCAATATCAGCGGATGTAGGGGAGTGATGGACACAGGTACAGGTTCTTGACAATACTATGGGAATGGTGGATGGTGTGTATGGATGCAGTAGATGTAAAGGAGACGAAGAGATGGGGAGAAGAGGAAACTATTCAATGCACATTTGTGAAGGGTCACAGCAGTACAAATTAGGTGCAGAGGAAGTAAGGAGATGGGAAGAAGAAAAAACTATTTAGTATGAGTATATGAAGGATTGTGCCTGTGCAGAATGGAAACAGTTCATGGTGAGGTTGAGCATGAGTGGTGTGTAGGGCCCGAGCCAATCATTGCGTCGGAAGGGGCTCATGCCCAGCATCATGATGCATTTTCTGTATGCAAAGAAACATATCAGTATCAATGGTATCAATGACAAGGTAATCACCTGGTTGAGTGTGGTCCTCGATGAGTGCAGCACCACGGACGATGGATTCAACAGAAAAAAATTCGGATGACATGCGTGGTCGCACCCGCACTCGAAATAAGTTGAGGTGCTTGTCTTTGCGTGTGCGTGCCCCCACCGGAGCATCATAAGGCTGTACCAAGGCAAGGGTGGCATTCCCGGTTGCAGCTTGACACTTGAAGATGGAGATAAGCCATCTGAAAATATGTCCGTTCTGTGTCTTGATGATGATGCTATCATATCGGGGAACTCCATGAAAGCTTGGACTGCACTGCAAGTAGTCCATGTGTTGACACCAATCAACCATGGATTTGTAGTTCACTTTGATGTAGCAGTACTCTGCCAGCTGCGTTGATTTAATTTACTTTCGGCACGAACATAAGGTGATTAATGTGACTGACCTCGTCCCTAGCATTCAAGGTGATCTTCTTTCCATCAAGAAGGACCCTACTGATAATGGAGAAGTTGAGGAAGTTGTTGAGCTTGATTCAAAAACGGTTGAATGTGTGATCAGTGCCATGTTCAAGCTTGACACTTTCAAATGTTCGTGGTTTCTGGTGCGATCCAACTCTCACATGGAAGTATTCATCTAGTCCGTCATCGCTGTCGTCACTGTCGTCGCCTGCATCCCAGACTGTCATTGCTTTCATATATTCATCATGGTCTTCAATTTTGCATCGTATCCATTGAGATACAAGCTGAGCATGATCAATCCGAAGAATCTGTGGAGATAAGCATGTCAGTACTAGTGTTTACATTAAGGGATGTGCAGATATGAACCTGCATGGCAACATTCTTGAAGTTTGTCCACCTTTGGTAGCTCTCCTTGAGAGGCCCATGCATCTTCTCATTTGGTTTTGTGTTGAAAACATGTGTGGCTCCTTTCGCCAGAATGTCATCAAAGACATGGATGTGCATGTGGTTTTTCAGAAAGTCCCAGTTCTTTAGTGATGTATCCTTGGTTTTTTCAGTGTAATTCTAGTGAGAATTCAGAATATTAGCATATTTCATTGCTACATAATAAAAACGGACGGACATTCATTAACATGGACAGCATTGACAATGCATTGTATCCGGCAGCAATTGTCTCTGTGGTTTGGACCTCGAGTGCAATGTACATGTCAAACTTGAGATAGGCACGGATACAACAGAGGAGAAGGTAACCAATCTTGTTTTGCTCATTTGTAAGGACACCATGACTGGCAAGAACGACAAGCCGTAAGTTATGAATGGTCAGTCAGTACTCAAAAAATGCAGGATAAGTAAACAGCATAATACCTTTGAAATGTCTTTGTGCTTTGTTCCATCATTGAATTTCAAGTCAAGGACTTGATCAAAGTGATTTAATCCACGCCAAGTAGGCATAGCCGCAAAGCTATACACATATTCAGTCACCTTGGACAACCTTGATAACAAGATGTGCCTTACCTCTGTTCAACCTCGACCCTGGCAGCATGGCCCATATCACTCACAATGATCTTGAACTCAACCCACAGATGGTTACCGAACATCCCTCCATGGTCAGCATGAAGCCTGTCAAAACAAAGTGCCCAGAACACGTCCATATGTGCCACAGTACCAAACGAGTTCTGTAAATTAACCTCACTTCAGCGAAATGAGAATAAATAGATTCAAAAATTACTCACATCAACGTCTCACAGCCTGTAACTCATCAAAATTGCCTCTTTCTCATCAGTGCGTTGTTGTTCCCATGCAGTCTGGAGTATTTGTACAACCATGCTGCTTGTGCATTGCTCATACTGTCCTGACAGTGCCGTTTTTGATAGCTGCTCACAGGGAACAAGACAAATGGAACACAGAAATGTTACAACCAGTAACAATGGTACACATTTGTGTAACGTCGACTTGGCTTCTCCTACTAGGAGTTAAGTCAAGACCTCATTCCTACACTTGGTCACCTCCGATAGGAGTTAAGTGTGAACGGCCTAGCTGAGCTAGCAGTACTGGGACTGGCCCAGAGTTGGAAGAGTAGAGGATGAGACAGCAATGAGGCGAGGCACGAGGGAGGGGATCTCAAGGAACAGAAGTCCACACGAAATAGTGTAGATTAAGGTTAAGGAAGAGAAACATACAGGCGGCGCCCTAATATATATACTGAGGACTCTAGGGCAGGTATCAGAGTCCGAAGAGTATAAAAGGTAAGGGACGCGTCGCATCACAAGGCACATGAGATAAATGGTTGGGATAAAAAGGGGAAACACATAGCCATAAAGAGAGGCTATGGAGGAGGCAGTGTCTGGACAAGTCAGAGTAAGTAAATAAGAGTTATGAAGGAAAGGGAACTGCCAAAGGCAGTGAGGAAGGGTGTATCCGGAGGCAGTGGAGGAGATGTCCATCCCAATGGTCTCATCCCTCAAAGAGGGATTCGTCTAACAGGTTGGCCCACATGGAGGTGGGGATGTCGTAATCCCGGAGGTCGAAGAATAGGGAGGCGAATAGAGAGGCGCTGGGATGGTCGAGATGGAGAGGAGGGGTGACTGACGAAGGAATAGGAGTCAGTGGGCGAGGAGGAGACGTAGAAGGAAATTGATAAGGGGTCTCCTCCTTAACCATAACAAGAAACTTCAACATGACACCACGAATAAGTGCCATTACACACCTGTATAGTCACTCATGATGCCAGTATCAACAAAGTGTTATGAAAAATAGACTTACTGTTCTTCGTAATCAGCAGACAAGATGAGGATGCGGGGGAATAACAATTGGGCAACATTGTCCCAACAGTTCACCCAACAGCCTGTTTTCGAATGTGCCACAATAGATTCCAGGATCACCTTGAAGGATTCGTGCCATATGGCCACCTTGAAGTTTATCCAGGCCAGTTTGCCAGAGTGGCTCTTTTCATTTTTCACCTCATAGTAAAATCTTAGTGTAAAGTGAGAATCAGAATAGATTCTGGACTTACAATGGGCAGCCAACCAACAACACGGCCACCACTGAGCCCTTCACCATTCTGAATGACTGTTGGCAGGTTTGCAAGTTGTGCAACAACAGGATAACCTTTGGTGTGCCCAAATGACAAGAGTTTGGCCTTGTCTGCATAAAGAATAAATGTGAGAACTTTTCCATCACTCAGAAGGTCACTCTACATGATCAAAACATTGGATTGTGACACAAATTTAACAATACAGACACCTACTTGGTAATTCCAGAAATCATTGGCAGTATATGGCTCATCAACGAAACGAACAAAAGATTCTCCATCAAATTTTGATAGGCGCTGTGCATCAAAAACAAGGTGTGGTCCAGTGCGTGGATCCTTCAATAAATCACAAGCCCAGTCCCAAAGTGATCAATACCACACTGGGAATTCACATGATTCTGGTTCATTTTGATACTGGACTGAGATTGACGTGGTTTGGAACTGGACTGATCATGTTCAACTTAACTTAAGACAAATGAAGTGTTGATGAACTTACCGGTGTGAGTCATGAGCCAGCAGCATTCCATGTGTGGCAGAGTTCATCGTAGTTTCAAAGGGTACATCTCTCACACTTGTTATGTGCTTGCTGAAGTAATTTGATGAGACGAATAGTCTGGTTTTTATTGAGGGCTGCTTCTAAAGCAAGTTCAGACACCTCAAAATCAATCAGGGTGTGGAAAGGATGCCAGGGCTCCCGATCAGCTTCAGGAGCCAGTGGTACATGAATATGCTTGTGGGTGAACTCCCAAAAAGATGAGGTCTTCAGTGCACATCCACTGTGAGGATGGTATTCAAGACGTATATTGTCTGTTACAACTACCACCCAGTAGGCATACAAGTAGACACAAAGCGTAGAGCCGCCTTGAGCCTAACTCTTGCTAGTCCTGACGACGCAGGATACCTTCAGGCTTGATGGGAGCCTGGCAACAAACAAATAGGGTTACTAGGAATAGTAGCCCTAGGGTGATGACGACTGAGAGTCCTAGGTAGACAAGGTCCGATGACCTTGACTGAGGGGAAGACGTTGGGTAGTGAGGTCGACGTCGAGGTGGGTGAGTCCTCCTGACTGGAGCAGAGAACCGAGACACAAGCCAACGGCAACGAGCCATGGGCTATGTGAGAGCGACGGAGTGCTCTCCTTGAGGACCAGAGGGAGGCCTCTGGTGTCGGCAGTGGAGTCCTTCGAAGAAGGAGGAAGGAGGGGAGGGCAAGGTAGAGATCAAGCAAGGGAGTGTTGCAGGGAACAGATGATGTATACCACAAGAGTAACCATAAGGTGTACACTTTAGGTGTCAGATCAAGGTTAGAGAGAGAGGGGTGTTCGAGAGGAGCTCGAACTTATATACCCCGGCCGTAAGGGCTTTAGGGCAGGTATATCCCAATCTGGTAATGGTGGGTCCATGCGCAGTCTAACCTAATATGATAAGAGTCTGTATCTGCAAAAGGAAACCCAGAGTCAGTGTGGCAAGGTTATTGCCCAAAAAGGCAGGAGGGGTCCTGCATGGGAAGTTCACGAGTGGAAGGACACATCGTGGGAATAAGTGTGGCGCGACATGTTGTGATGGCATGTGAGTGATCACATGGGTGAAGTGAGGTCGGGGCACAACACGAGGTAGGTGGTGATGTTGAGGAGAGATCTGGCCTCAACTGAGATGGGGATCGCCGAGGAAGGGTGCCGGGGAAATCCGAGGATAGGGTGGAGGGCAGCCCTGAAGGAGGGGAAGGGTGGGAAGATCCAGGGAAGATCCAGGGAAGATCCAGGATCGGGGCACAGGAGAGCGTCTGTGCAAGGAGGGGCGTAGTGGGGCAGACCGGAGGGATCCGGAGGCGCAGCGAAGTGGAGGGGGCGAGTCTGGCCATTGCAAGACGAGTAGTGTCGAGTGAAACAAGCGCAAGAATGCGCCGAGGCAGTTTGTCCAGTGACAGAAGTGGTTTGGTGGGGAGGGGTCGGGAGGTAAAGAAGAAAAAGACCGGGGGTGCACCAAAACTGTAACATCATCTACTTGAGGTCCATTGACAGGCTCATCATCTATGCAAGGATGAGCAATGAATTTATTCAGTTGACGAAAACTTACCCTGATTATAGTTTCTGTTGTCTGGACCACCAGCGAATTCCTCAGCTGCTGACATCCCATCAACATCGTTGGAGGTTGAGTTGGCCCACAAATTACACCAAACTGTAGAAACAAATGTAAAAAATGACATCACCATATTAGATAGAACATACCTGGCTGTTGCAAGCATGCAGCCTGAACTGCGCTTGGACCAGCTGCAGCTGGCACAGATTCTGAATTGGACCTGTTTGTGTCAACAGGACGTCAGTCTGATATTGATGCCATCACAAGTAGCTAATGAATCAAATGTACTTTGCTTGAGATCTTTGAGCAGTGCTGCATCTTCTTGGTTTCTGCGAGCCTGCCTCACACAGGCTTTTCGATGATGCCCAATTCCTGCAGCCTTGAATTCCAAGTTGCATGTATCACACCTGACCATTCTCGACTGATCTACAGGCATGGTTAGTTAGTTAGAGTATACAAAGAATGTACAGGGGAAAAGAACGGGGGATGGGGGTAGATGTAGAACAGATGGAAGCCTCAACAATGCCTTAAGGCACAGCTGACGCAACCACAATATCATTGCAACTCCGCCTCGATTGATAATCTTATCACAATTACTAACGCAATATGATTGCAATTATGACTGATTGCAATAAGTGAAATATTTTTCCGACACAAGTATCCCGTGTGCTGAGGTTAGCCGGGCACTGCAGTGCTGACATCACAAGATTAGCATACGCACAGGCCTCCTCAGATCCGGTCCCGGATATGATTTCATTTTCTTTCGCCCTTGTCAGCACCCTCGTCGGCTGTGCACTCAAAAACGCCGTTGAAAGACAATGACGTGTGGATTTCGGCTGGGTTATTTAAACTTGGGCGGGCAGAGTGAGTGGGACCTGAAAAGGTACGGACCCGAGCACAGGCCACTAGATTCCCATCAAATCTTTTTTCAAACACGAGACAGAGAACATGACAAGTCAAGAGCAAAGGGGATATCTACTGGATTCGCAATGCCAAGGCCCATGGTCCCTTTACAACAACAAAAAGCCTTAATTTTACACACAAGTTAGTAGTTAGGTAATCGTAAGAATTACTATGCATTGGGCACGTTCGTCGCTCCATCCTCTCACCGTCCTCCGTGTGTGCGTGCGCGTATGTATATATGGCGAGCACCAGAGATGTGGAAAAAAAAAAGTTGGGGGGGGAATAGATAAATAAAGAAACGAGCATCTTTTGAGGGGGGGAATGCGAACGTCGCCTGGGCCCGGGTCCCGGTTCAACAAAACCCATGAGACGATTCGTTTAGACGAGGGCGGCAACGGCACCGACGACGACACCCGCTACCACGCCCGATCTGAGATGGATATCCCGCAAGCCGC
>JBBPQP010000735.1:0-18045 GCA_038092555.1 Boletus subgraveolens
GTTGAGGAGTGAGAGGACAATAGTCCCTTGAAGCATCACAAGTCCCATAGTCTTGTGGACTAGAACAAGGACATAGGAAAAGGAATTATAGTGCTATTAAGCACCTCTGTATGGAAATACAGGTGGTTACTATCCTATAGTAAAAGGACTGAAAGGTCTAGTATAAGTACTGTAGATAATAAGGTTAAAGAGGAGTTTGAATGTATATGAACAACTCCTTATGGTAAAGCCCTAAGACCTATAGATAAAAGGTCTTATTGCTATAGGTTAGACCACATGGTAAAGGCTAGAATACTACATCATAGATAAGAGTAGAACCCTATAGAACTTCATAGAAGTCTCCTGTCACCCGGTATGATCTGGAATACCTTGAGACTGGGTAGAGGGCATAATGTCATGGTCTAGACATCAGGGTGAAGGGTATGACGCAATATCTGTCACAAGATGTGATGATCTAGAACTGTATGACTCATAGGTCATATCCCATTAGGACTGTAATGGTCTAGGTGCTCTGTAAGACCTGAAAGAGTCTAGAGCTGGTCTAAGTCTAGATCAAAGTCTAGTACTTAGCCTTAGCCATTATACCATATCTGGTAGAAACCCAGATTGGTCTGTCAACCATTAGTGAATATGAATAGTGTACTAAATCAGGATATTGTGGATGTAGAATGTGAAAGTATGAAATATAATACCACAGTTCCGACATGACTTGCCTTACCCTCATCTCCTTGACTTTGACCTCACCTTCTCCCTTGTTCTCCTTGCTTTCATACATAGCAAGAGTCCACCCTCTTGGGTCTTCAGACAAGGACAGAATGCATTCATGAATGGCATATATTAAAAATTATATAGACTTGGAGTAGGTGAGAAATCAAAATTATTCCATTACTCTAGCTACACCTCAATAGGATGTTCAACGAAGTAATATCAAGCTTCAGCCTGGTAAAAAGTTCAATGATAAGAAGATGGAAGATGCAGAACCAGTGTTTGTCTATGTCTGATATTTGTATGGATTTGATGAGTGCTCTGAATATATCTTTCTGTGTAGACTTTCTTTGATATTTTATAAATTCCTGATGCTGCATTGACATAGCCATCTCAGACCTAAGGCAATGGCATGGGTTATGGGTATAATGGGCCTATCATGGGTATGGGTTGATCAGCTACAAGTGTAGAGTACATTGTTTCTAAATGTGGGTTAAAACCACAGTATGCACAGATAAGGTTGCAGGCACCTGTGGATTTATCCCATGCCATTGCCTACAAGTCAGATCTGTCTGAATGCTTCTGGTGGGGTCAGAGTAAGAGAACTGATACATCTTATAGGTTGTTTCTTTTGCTTGCCTTGGTTGACATTCTAATGTCTGAAGTTAATAAAATATTTTGTTTGGGTTAGTTGGCATGATTAACAATAATACAGTCAGACATTTACCATTTGATCAGGCTCTGATCATGTCTGAGAGTGGGTGCCTGTGTTCAGAGTGTGGGCAATTCATAATCATTTGTTGATATTACAAGGTCAACAAGTATTAAAATGATATAGGTTGATCATTTTCTAACAATCATTTATCTTAAAGATAAGTACTTGTCAATATAGTTCATATACCTTCAGAATGCATATAAATTCTCATTGCTTATAAATATTTATTGTTTTCTTGGCATGATTGCAAGCCTTTATCTGAACTACATATCTGGTTAAATCTGCTCTTCACTGCTCTCTTAATGCAGGTATGTTCTTTTTTGTGTGAAAATATATTGCTGGCTGTGTTCATTGCCAGCAACACAAAGTCAACACCCACCCTACCCATCCCCCCTTACCCCTATCCCCACCTCTGCCATGCACTCATTCCAACACCTATCCATGAACCTCATTACTGGGCTTTCCTTCTCTGTAGGTTTCAATAGTGTGTTGGTCATGGTCAATCATGGCCTTACAAAAGGGGTGATATTCATCAGTGGGCTGACATAAGTGCTAGGGAAAAGACGTTAGCCAAGAAGAACTCCACTATCAATGACCTCGCACATTGAATTCTTTGGCATAAGCTAAGCCATTTTCAGAGTACTGCTCCATGCAATTGTAACCATATCTAGAATTACAGTTCAGTCTGTGGAGATGTAATGTTCCAGGAGAGTGCAAGCTCACATGCAATTCTTTTCTACACACTCCCCAGATTTAAAAAGCCCAGGAGAGAATCACATCAACACTTGAGTAAGTCACTGGGTTTGAATGTGCATACTCTTTTTCTTTTGTGCAAGTTGGCATCGCCATATGGTATTCTGGATAAAAATGGTCCAGCAGCTGGAACAGAACCAATTCTCCTTGGACCATCCTGAGTACTTGTCACCTTTGCAAGTGAATAGCCAATGGCAGAGTTTTGGCCAGTCACGAGTCAATGCCAGTCTGAGAAGCTTCAACTCAATGGGGTTGGAAAATAGATTGTTTATCTTGACAAATTCTAGTTCAACCCATCCTTTTAGATGGTCCCAGTCTAACAGAATCACTAACGAATTCTTTACTCCACATGACAAAAAACATACTTTTGAATGATTTCAGAGAGTGTGTGTGTTAAAAACTTTGTGTATGGACCATCATCCTCAATGTATTCTGTTGGAATATGAGTAGTCATTGCCTCTTCATAGCAGTGTAGAACAATGTGAGGACCTGCAAAGAGAGATATCCTGTCCTTGTCACTGTCTATGATAGAGTCATTTCTGACTGAGGCCCCCAATTTGCTTTCATCTTTGCATTTGAGCTCTCCTGCCTCCTCCACTATGATATTGCCCTGTCCACTGCCTACCACCCTCAAACCAATGAAGAGACAGAACAAGTCAATCAAGAACTAGAAATATATCTATACTTGTTCTATCAAGAGAATCCCACCTCTTGGATAGATGTACTCCCCCTTGTTGAATTCCACCACAACTCTATGATCCATTCCACTACTCAAGACTCCCTATTTCATCTTATGATGGGATATTACCCCAAATTATATCCCAAAATTGGATCTACCATCGTCCCAGCCCTCTTCAATTGACTTGAACAAATTTCAGCTGTAAGAGACAAAGCCAAAGTAGCCCTAGAATGATCTCAGCAAACTATGGCCAACTGATCACATTGGAAGTACTCCCCATTCTCAATGGAATAGCAGGTATGGTTAGAAGCCACCAATCTTCTTCTGTCCTCAAATAGGAAATTCTCTTCTAAATGACATGGCCCTTTTATAATAAAAGAAGCAATCTCTGCTGTTGCCTATGAACTAATCCTCCCCAAACACTAGAAAATACACCCCATGTTCCATGCATCACTTCTCATCCTGTATTTGGAAACTGACAAACATGGACCAAACTTTCCTCAACCCCCTCTGGATCTATCACATCCAGAGGAGAAATACAAACTAAGTCACATCATCAAATACAAAGAGAAAGGCTGATTACATCAGTACTTAGCTGCATGGAAAGGATATCCTATTTCCAAAGCAACATGGGAACAAGAGACCAACTTTGCCCATGCTAAGGAAATCCTGAATGAATATAAGGCCACCCACTCCCTCTGATCCCTCATGTCCTCAATCCCATCCTACCACTCTCAGATTCCCACCACCCTCAATCTCTCTAAAAATAACCTTGACTTCCTTTGCTGTCACTTCTTTACCTTTGAAACCCCTTCCCCCTCTCAACTACATGCTGCTATCAGACATTGATATGAACACTCCTACTTCTGTTATCTCAACTACTGCCTCTTCCACTATTCTTACTAAATGCCTGAAAAACACCCCACCCCTAATAACATCCCTGCCCTCCCACCAGTAAGAATCCATCACCTTTCTCCATATCTCAAACAAGTGGTTTTCACAATCACCCTTCAAACCTCTGTCTTCAATGACTTCCTCCATACCCACTACACTATCAATGGCTTCCAACAACTTTTCTGCCTGGTTGGACTGTATCAATGAATTTACCTTCACTACCCATTCTTTAGACAAAATGATATGCAATATACAACTGGACCCAATGATCCTGCTCTCGCCAAATCCCTCTTTAGGATCAGAAATGAAGTGCTGGAGCTTTTATACTATGCAGGGTTCTGTAGAGTCATCAACAACATTGACTCCCATGACTTCACATATATCATTCAACCTATCTCTACCTCAGTCACCCCCAAAGAATGATGCCAATATCTATTTGACTTTATCGTCTTTTCTAACCCCCCTATCTACCCAAGCAACCTATTCCCCAGAGAGCAAGTACCATCCCCCATCTATCCCAGAGAATCCAGCTCTTCTCCTCCACTCTATGTTCCACCCTCTTCTCACCCTCAATCCTCTACCCTGTTTCCACCCACTGTTGTTACAACTTCTACTGGGGAAGCTGTACAAGTAGACACAAAGCATAGAGCCGCCTTGAGCCTAACTCTTGTTGATTCTAACTTGTAGGATTCCTTCAGGCTTGTCGGAGAGCCTGGAGACGAATAACAGAGGTGACTAGAAGGAGAACTCCTAGTAGTATGATGACCAGTAGTCCAAGGTGAACAAGGTTGTAAGACCTTGACCTAGGTGATGACTTTGGGTAGTGAGGTTGCAGGTGAAGGGGTCTGGTTCTTTGTACTGGGGTAGAGAACCACAAGACGAGCCAACATTGATGAGATGTTGGAGAGTTGAGGGCAGAACAAAAGTCCTGGACAGGGAGTCAACAAAAGGGGTTGACCCAAAAGACCTAATTGACCCAGAAGGATCAGAAGGTCTGACAATGGTGGTGGAATCCTTCAACAAAAGAGGAAAGAGGGGAGGGCAAGATAAGAGGTCAAGCAAGGGGGGGAGTTGCAGGGAATGGATGATGAATACCACAAGAGTAACTGTAAGGTGTACACATTAGGTGTCAGATCAAGGTTAGAGAGAGAGAAGCATTGGAGAGGAGCTCCAACTTATATACTCCAGCTGTAAGGGCTTTAGGGCAGGTATATCCCTATCTGGTAATGGTGATCCATGTACAGTCTAACCTAAATAGGTAAGAGTCATATCCATAAAAGGAAACCTGGCATCTGTATAGTAAGGAAAAAGACCAAAATGGCAGAAGGGGTCTGCCATGGGAAGTTCACAAGTGTTGGAATGTGTCATGGGAATTATCATTATTGTGGCAATGTCAAAATGAGATCTGGTCACCACTGAGATGGTGATTGCTGAGGAGAGCACAAGGGGAATGGCTGTGCGGGGAAACACCGATAGAGGGTGGTGGGCAGGAAGATCCAAGGGGGGATATTCCAGGGAAGATCCAGGAGAGATCCAGGATCGGGAACACAGGAGAGCAGCTGTGTAAGAGGCACTGAAGGAGGGCAGTGTAGGAGAGGGCAATGCTGGACTGTTGCAAGATGTGTTGTGGCAAGTGTAAACAAGCACTAGGATGTGCCAAGGGTGGGTGGTCTGGTGACAGGAGCAGTCACATGATGGGCACGGGGTTGAGGAAAGAGGAAAAAGACCAGGGGTGTATCAAAACTGTAACAACTGTCCCAACTATTCCTTTGGCAATTGAAGAAGTTGTCACCAAGCTCAATGGCAGTCACATCTATACCCCTTCCAACCCCAGAGAAATGCTTTGCAATGTCCTTAATTCCCTCTCTCATCTCCACATCAGTGAACCTCCCCCAATTTAGTTCATCAAAGTCATCCCCCAAGTTAGCACCACTTGTTGTTGTCAATCCACCCATACCTTGCTCTCTTCACCCCAACCCACCTCTTACTCTACTGGAAGGAATGACCATAGACCATAATGCACCTGCTTCATTTGCAGAGATCCAGGACACATACAACAAAAATGCCCCAATTATCTCCCCAACTGGGACCTTAGTTCTGGCTCACCTAATGCTTCTGACTACTGGGACTTTGAGGTCAATGAAGGGAATCTCTTGGGATCCAATCAAGGGTAATGGATGAATGGAACCATCCACCTTACAATGGGATAATGTTACAATAGATGGGTATTTCTTCTCTTGCTAAAATCTTCATATTGTACCTCCCTTTCATTCCACAATAGTCAGACACTCTCCTTTTCTCCAACCAACTCAAACTTCTGATTGGATTGTAGTTCCATTACCACTACTCCTCTTTTTTCTATTCACCAAAATCATCAACCCTCTTGTTTTGCTCTTCCCAAGTTGACCATCTCTTCTTTATTCATGTGCATTGCCCTGCACATCTAGACCTATATAAACTCCTGTCATGTAGAATAGCTCTCTAGCTAGTTTTGCACAATTTAAGCATATCTTCTGGTGTTCTCCTATTCAGACTTCTATAAGTCTTCACCTTACTTCTAAGTAGATGTTGCAGTGTAGTATCTTTGACAAGGAATCAAAGAGCTTATTCAAAGATCACCTGCATCATAACACCTACCAATAATGGAAACTTGGCCTCATCAGACGAGATTGAGAGATTGTGGGCTCACCTCAAGGCAGCAGAAAAGTCTGCTACCACAGCCAAAAAATGGGAAGGTAGTTCATGTGCAAATGTACTTAGAGATCATACATATGACATATTCTTCTCTAGGTATTTGCCACCAGAGCACCACCTTGCAAGTGAATGAAAAAGATGGTAAACAAGAAGTGACAGGTCATGAACCAGGATGATCTCAATTCAAAGGAGGAGCTAATAGTGTTGTGCAAGGCCTGGCCTCAGGCCCCAGGCCAAGCCAAGCCAGGCTCAGTTAGGCCAGACCAAGCTGGGTCACATGATAGGTGTTATCTCAGCTTTTGGCCCAGCTTCTCAGATGTCTGGACTGCAAGCTGGGGCCAGGGCCAGGGTACTAGTGTACCTATGTATGCTTCTTTGATACTTCATTAGATGTCTGGATAGCACCATAAACTGTACATTGCCATGAAAAAACCTTTATTTACTCAACACTCACCAGCCTCAGCCCACAAAGTCAATCTTTTGGGAGTGTATTATAAATGGAAATAATGGCACAAGCAGTCATCCTAAGCAAGCCACACTTCTCTTGGCAAGGGTCAGAGATACCAAGAATATAGCCATACCAGAGCTTCAATCTCACCAACAAGTGCAAACTGCTGTACAAGAGCAGCTGATCCTACCTCCCTCCCCCAACCCTCAAACTGATCCAGATAACATTGATCATGGCTCCCCTCTCCTCCTATGTCACTGGATTCTGGCTCACAGAAATGCAAGCATACTGGAATAGACCCTTATTAACTCAATGTGTCAGATCAGGACAATGAAGACAAGGAACAGCCAAACAGGTCATTTCAACTGGTAAGAGGTGAGATTATGATCTGAAACTCATTCTGACATGTTATTTTAACATTCTATGGGTAAAAAGAAAGCATGCCTTACACCTATTGATAGAGAGCATCCACAAGGCATAGCAAATGGTATGTTTCACTCTGCTATTCATTCCATTGACATTGACATGCTTGCATGGGCCTTACTTCACAATTACCCAATAGTGCAACCAACTCACAAGATGTTGAGGTCATTGACCCTGATGAACCCATTAAAGCATGCCAGCAAAATTGCAGCTGTGATGTCAACCTTTTCTTCACTAACCTATATCTGGTTAATGGCAAGAAATATTGGGACTGTAAGATTTGCTCATAAGTGCTTATATCTCATTCAGACTCAAGGCTTTCTTATGGAGTTCACACAGCAAAAGTTCTGAACAGCACACTTCCCTAGTAGCTGAGGTCACTACCTGTTGATGCTACATGGACTCATGCCACCAGGTGCATCAATCTGTTCATTCATTGGCTGATGGTATTCATGCACAATACAGGCAGAGTATTTGAAGTGGGCAAATGAAAACAACTTCATTTCCATGCTACTCAAGGATTGTAAGCAGTGCAAAAAGAATGCTACTGCAGATCAACAGATTCAACTTGATTCCCACCTCCAACCTATCATTGCAAAGCCAAAACCAATCCTATATATTGATCAATTATTCCATGAAGCTGTTGGAATTCTTATTCCATATTTGGTATTTGCTTACTTAAGCATTGACTATTTCAAACATTGTACTGTAGTTTTAACTCTAGTGTCTACTTACTAGAGCTTCTACAGGTTATGTGCCCTGCCTGTGCTCAGTAGCCCACTCACCAGAACTCAGAATCCCAAAATGGCCACTAATGAGGAAATGGAAGTTTTCAAGCTTAGAGCAGATGGCTGGAATTGGACAAAATGGTGTGCAATGATTCAGCAACTTGCTGAACAGCAGAATCTGGCTCCCCACCTACTCAATTTTGCAACTACAAGGATTCACATTTGCAACAAATCATTGAATGTACACTTCCAAAATTTATTGCAAGTCATCTTCGACACTACAAAACAGCATAGGAATACATGGACTGCCTAATGAAGAAATTTGACCAGTCATACCAGTGCATGAAGGTGTCAACAGGCCAGGAAAGAGTCAGAAATGGGTCAAACCCACCAGTAATCAAGTCAGAAACCTTGAGGTTGCATGATAGGATGCCACCAAATGGAAATGCATTGGGCAGAGAGGGCCAGAAGAAGGCTGCAAGCCACAAAGCAACAGGGAACAACATTGAGGATGGAGAGGTCAACAAGATGACTCAGGCAACCAGGGAAGACCAAGCAGGTCAAGCAGAGATATCCACAGACAAGACTGCTGTGACAAGCATAGCAAATGCATCTGCCAACACAAATGCATGGAACCAGCCCAGCACATTGCTTGCAGGGGAGCGAGATGGTCAGTTGACAACTGACAATGCTGGAGTGGAGGACAAAGCTGAGGCCATGATGGACCAAGGTGATATGGTGGAGGACAGTGCAAGCGCATAGAGTGCATCATACAGCCATGACAGACCAGACTCAGAGTCCCAGGAGCTGAAGAGACTGTTGGAAGACTTTGGGGACATGACAGACAGCAACAAGCATTGTCCTGACAAGTCCACAAAACCCCCTGACAAGTCTGAGGGCCCACAGGAATGAGAGAATGAGCTGGAGGGTGAAAAAGTCAGGTTGGAAGTCAAGAAGATGTTAAGGAAGGACACAGAGATGATGGGAGATGACAGTGACAAAACATGTTGACCTGAGAAGCCTGTCAAGCCCCCAGACAAAGCAGAAATCACACATACCCAAGATAGCAAGCTGCAACTCAAAATAAGCACAGTACCAGTTAACCAAGGTAATAAACAGGCCAGGTGGCAAGACAGAGACATTGCACAGGAAAACATGGACCCACAGACCCATGGAGAGGTTGTAGGAAGCCACCAGGACATGCAGGTTGAAGGTGAGGATGACAAGATGTGTTGAAACACATTGATTGAAGGGAGAAAGCAGTCATCAATGCCATATGAGCAACAGACATCAGGAGCTGAAAGAAATGATCAGCACATCTCAATGGACAATGAGAACATACCTAGACCACCACCAGACCCACCACCACCAGACCACAGCCCACACAAACCATCCATGCAAGAGAACAAGCCCCTGAGTGTCAAGCTCAAGAAGAAGTGGAGTGGAATTGCAAGCAGCAACATCGAACCTACCAGGGACAAGGTAAATGTTTCAGGACCATTCCAAGGTGATGAAGATCCTAGAAACAGGCCTAAGGGAGTGCACAACACATTAGAATGCATATGAGAACATTTAGAGCACATGGAGGAGAACTCATCTGGGAGGACTCAAGACAAGACAAGCCAGCCAGATGATAAAACAATCATACCAGGCCACCTCCACAATACCCAGGGATGTGCTGAAGACATTGTAACCGAGCACTGTGATGACACAAAGTTGCTATGCCAAGATATAGGTCCAGAAGGCCAGATGGGGAAAGAAGTTGATTTCAGAGTTGCCAAAGCCAAAGCACTGTGGCAGAATGGTCTAGACTGCATCCAGAGGCATGATAGATGTTCCATGAGCAACAGGAACCAGCACTTTGATGGTCTGAGTGCACTACATCAAAATAGAGAGCCAGGAGGGCACTTGGCTGAGTTGGATGAAATGGGACACGTTGAAGGTGAAGCGCTGAGGTGGAAGGACCCAGCCACCTTTGGGAACAATGGAAGATGTCCTGCAAGCAATGGGAAGGAGTGCCTTGATGATCTGAAGTTGCTATGTCAAAATATAGGGCTAGGAGGTCAGAAAGATAAAAAAGGCAAAAACAGAAGCACTGAAGGTGAAGCGCTGCAGCAGAATGACCCAGGGACCTTTAGGGACTATAGGAGAGGTTGTTGGAGTGATGTGGAGTAGCATGTCAACAAAATGAAGTTGATAAATTGAGATATTGGGCCTAGAGGCCATTTAAGCAAGCAGGATGAAGGAGGAAGTGTTGGAGGCAAAATGGAGCACCAAAAGGATGTGCATCAGAATCGATGGGAAATGAGGTGGAAAGGGTAGCACACCAAGCAGTGCATGTTATGGCTCAAAACAAGTCAAAATGAAGAATAGAGCTGTGAAGAGGCCAAGTTAGCAAGAACATCACAAGTGGATGAAGGCAGTGTAGGAGCCTCTAGCCCTCTACAATTACATCCTGTCCTTTCCCCTTTGTTCAGATGTCCTCCAAGTAATCTCCATTGTGTTTTGTGTCCTTTATGTCCAGTCCGAGGTAAGTTGAGCCTTTATTTTTCTATCTAGTATGGTATCACCTATCCATACCATCTATCTGCTGTCCGAGTTATACTGGATACTATGTATATGGTCTGGTACCATTTTCAATTCACCATCTTGTTTCTTCTTTCTTTCTTTAGTAGTTCCTTCTACTTCTCCCTATGTTTCTTTCTTACTTCTATTATGATTAGCTGCTGCCACCTCTAGATCCTTATAGTATGCTTCTCCAGTAACCAAGTTACCAAAGTCTTGGAAATGCCCAGACTATAAAAAGTTTGTACCTAGATTTGAATAATCATCTCTGTTCACTCCTAACTTTCTCACTACAGTTCCACCTCACCATTGTCCTCATCAGTCCTTGTCCTTGATCAACTCCCTTCCTTGTCCTAGTATCTGATCCTTGTCCTTGACTGGATTGCTCTTATTATCGTCTATCCGACCCTTGTCCTAGGTTGGACCACTCATTGTTTTACTCAATCCACTTTGGATTTCATGTTTCCTTATCATTGTGTACCCAGAACTATTCCAGATACTCTATTCTATTGTGGTCAGTTGTGGCTAACCCTTCTCCTCTAACTTTCCTCCTACAGAACCCTCTTGGGATGAGTGTACTTGCCCCTTCTACATTAACCCTTACAAGGTCTTTGACCTTGTTACTTGTTTTACAACTGGAGCCCACTGCAGGGGGTTCTAAAGGGTTATTGAGAAGGATGCTTTGACCTACATCTCAATGTCAAGAACTAGAAGAGCTTCTCACTAACTTCTGCCAATTGCATGTGTCCGAGGACTCTGAGCTTCTTATTCTGGTGATCCTGGAACAAGCACATCACACCTCATTCAGATCCACAAATCTCCCTTATATTACAGATCCTTCCATTACAGACTCCTTTTTTTTTCCTAGTGGATTTATGCATTCCATGCTTTGTCAGAACCCTTCCTTGCAAGCAAATAGATCCCTCAAGTCGGACTTGCTCTCACCTTTAATGCCACTCAATTCCAGATCCCAGGTCTCATCTTCCCTTTCTTTTTCATTGTCATAGGAGCTCTTGCTGCTATCCTCAGTATCATCTGAGCACTCTTCATTGCTGTCATTAGCTTTTCTCTTCAATGACACTACTGATCCACTTCCTCCTACTCAATCTGCTACCCATCAACACCCAACTGTCCCATCTTCATCAATGGTTCCATTTCTCTTCACATTGTTGCCCATAAATTTGACACCAATTCCACCACCTATCCAACTCAATCCAGTACCACCTATGGCTCATCAACAACCGGTCCTTATGCCTCTCTGAGGCATGCCCAATGCATCAAAATTCAATGGCAAGACACCATCTCAGCTTCCTTACTACCTTGAAGATATTCAGCTTCTAGGTGATCAAGCAGGACTCAACAATGCAGGCAAGATTAAAGCTGCCCTCTGTTATGCTGATCTTGACAAAGCCAAAGTCTGGGAGACCCTCCTGGAATTGACTGTGAATATGGCAGATTGGGGTGACTTTGTCATGGTTGTAAAGAAGTTGTATCCTGAATGCAAAGGTGCTAAATGTTATTATCAAGCTGACATCCAGTACCTTGCAGGGAATTATCAGAAAAAGCAGATGCATAGCCAGGATGACCTGGGAGAGTATACCAGGAAGTTTACTAAGGTATCCACTACCTTGATTGCTAACAAGAAGCTGTCCAAGATGGAACATGACATGATTTTCCTAGCTGGGTTTCCATCAACTATCCAGATCGGATTTGTCACCAGTTGGCTATTGTCAAGCTGAACTCCACCTGGATGATCCCTATCTGATGGAAGATATCATCAAGGTTGTGAATTTCTTACTCACTGGCTCAGCTCTTCGCTCTTCCTACAATTCTAGCAACATCTTTCCTTGATCCCAACCACCTTATCAGCCTTGCTGTATCACCAATACTCCCAACATACCTGTCCCTAGCCTCCATCTGCCTCCATCTCTTAAGACAGAATTGAACTTGAACACTCAGGCCAGATCCACTGCAAATTCTGTGCAGGTGTCGGTCACTGGATTCAAACTTGCTCCATCTGCCTCAAGTACCTTAATACCAGAAAGGTGGTTCAAGGAATCAATGGCAGACTTTATATACCTGATGGATCCAACATTCTGCAAGTACTAGGAGGGCACTGTCTTAAGGACGCTATTGACCACACCTTCACCAACCAGTCCAACACCAGATTGTCATCTCTCACTTCAGGGGATCCATCCCCCCATCTCACTGCCAATATCCTGTCTACTGCATATCCTGATACTCCTGCTGTGTTGGACATCAACCCATCCACCTTCATGGCAACTGTTGCTGAAGATAACAATGAGGATTCTCCCCTTGTCACTGACCCAGATTTCCAGCCTTATGTGGCTCAGGCATGGGCCAGCTTCCAGGCAGACAAGGCTTCAAAAGAGAAGGGCAAGCATGTCCAGTTTGATGGTGTTGAAATTTCACCTCACAAGAGTTTGGATGAGCAGTCTGCTGCTACACCAGAGGAACTTCTCTCACTGGAGCTCCAGCAGTTGCAAAAGGCTTCATTAACTTCATTGACTTCAACCCCACTCCCATCTCAAGCTCCTACACCACCTACCTCACAGCATAAGTCAGGAGGTGACAGTCCTTCCACCTCTTCATCTTCATTGAGATTCACATCTGCCCAATCCAGTGGACCTGGTACATTCCCATCATAAGTATCTCAAGCTAACCCACCTTCTTCCACTTCACAGTATAGGTACTTCTTCCAGCTCGAGGATGGGACTGTGCCAAAATGAGTACTCAAGCAGGTACTGGACAGTAGCATTCTGGTATCTGTGAAGGACTTGTTGGCAGTTGTGCCAGAAATCTGAAAACAATTCTGTGACCTCATGACCATCAAATGTGTCATGCAGGGTCCTTCAACCCTGACTGTGCAGGTCAATGAACCTGCAGGTCTCAATCCATCTTCTGTTGCTCAGGAATATGGTGACCATATCCTTCAGAACAAGGATGGACTAATCATCTTCCATCACAGCCTTCCTCTTAGGGCCATCAAGGTCATGTTAGGGAGTTTAGAATGCACCATCATGGGTGTTCTGGATTCTGGATCTGAGATCATCGCTATGTCCAAGCATATGTGGGAGGGACTCAGACTGCCAGTCCGGTCTGACCACATGATGAAGATGTCATTAGCAAACACTAGTGTTGATATGATGATTGGTGTTCTCAAGAATCTGGTCATTGATCTTGGTGCAGGAGAGGTTATGGTACAAGTACAGATCTTGACACACACCAACTTTGACCTCCTCCTCAGATGTCCATTCCATTGTCTTATGAGTGCTATGACTAATGACTTTCCAGATGGCTCTCAGACCATCACCCTTCATGATCCTAACACAGGAAAGCAGTACATCATGCCAACCTGTGCTTCATCTGAAGGATGCCCTTGTTGCCAAAAAAAGAAACAGTGCAACAGCCATCAGTCTGTAGTAGAGATGGGTTTTTAGACATTGATGATCTGCCTACTGGTCAGGGAGAGTCTGATATTTCATCTGTCTCATCTGCTTTGATTTCTTTTACATCACCTTCTCACCAATATTCTGTTTCAAGTCTTCTCTTTTCTTCTTCATACACTCATCTTCCCCCACCCTCTATTGGATCTATTCCTTCTTCTCCAGACTACCCATTCCTGTCTGCTACTCAGTCTGTGTTGACTCCTGATGCACTTTCTGTGCTCTCTTCTGTTTATTCTTATGATTCCTCTTTGCACTTGCTTGCTTACAAGCCAGTTGCTAAAAAGGTTTGTTCAGTGGTGGCTTCTACTGATGAAGAGTTTCACATCACTTGAACCCTTCTGGATGATCCACTTGCTGGATTGAAACCTCTTCCTTCACATCCTCCAGACTTTATTCCTGGTATCTGTTTCACCCAGGAATGCACTGACAAATTAGATCTCGACCCTGCCAACTGGCTTTGGCCAGAAGAGGTTAAGCTCATTTGTTGGTTAATCCAAGACCATGAAATGGCTTTCACTTGGATTTCAACTAAGCAAGGTCATCTCAACAAATGCTACTTTCCACCTGTCAAGATCTCCACCATTCCTCATACACCATGGACACTTCATAATATTCTGGTTCCTCCATCTATGTGGGCAGAAGCTATTCAGATCATCAAGAACCAGATTGTGTCTGGTGTCTACAAACCCTTCACAGCTTCTTACTCATCTCACTGGTTCTGTGTCATCAAGCAAGATGGGAAGACACTTTGTCTGGTCCATGACTTGCAACCACTCAATGGCATCACTATCCATGACTCATCCACACCACCTTTCATTGAGCACTTTGCTGAATCCTTTGCCAGATTCACAGTGTATGGGATGATGGACTTGTTTGCCAGATATGACCAACAACCACTTCATCTGGAATCTCACAACCTCACCATCTTTAATGGTCCACTGGATCCACATTGCCTCACAACAGTGCCTATGGATTATACCAACATGGTACAAATCTATCAGGCTGACATGTCATTCATCCTACAAGACAAGATCTTCCACTACACTTACCCATTCATCAACAACCTTCCTGTCAAATCTGTGACCACTCATTACCAATCATTGGATGATACCTATGAGACAATTCTGGATAATCCTGGAATTCATCGATTCATTTGGGAACATCTCATCATGGTCAACCATATCCTTCAACATCTGCAAAATGTCAGTGCCATGGTATCCACCAAGAAGTTTGTTCTGGCTGCACCAGATGCAACTGTGGTTGGATACAAGTGTACCTTTGAAGGTTGCATTCCCCATGAGACAAAGGTGCAGAAAATTAGAGATTGGCCTGAGTGCCAGAACCTGACTCATGTTCATGGGTTTCTTGGGGTATGTAGTGTGCTATACATATATTTTTATTTGCAATTTTGCTTCTATTGCTCATCCTTTGGTTAACCTAACTCATAAAGGAGTTCCCTTCAAATGGGGGGAATCTCAACAAGTTGCCATGCAGAGTCTAAAGGATGTGATCTGCAATTCCCAAGCACTCCACCATCTAGACTATGAATTTGGATGTGAGGTTATCCTAGCTGTCAACACATCTGTGATTGCAGTCAGACACATTCTCTCTCAGGAAGAAGATAATGGGAAGTGCTACCCAAACTGCTTTGGTTCCCTTAGCCTAACCAAGGTGGAGAGTCATTACTCCCAAGCCAAACTCAAGCTTATGGACTATTCCATGCCTTGCGAGCAGTTCATATATTTGTTTTTGGACTATCCAATTTTACAGTAGAAATGGATGCAAAGTACATCAAGGGAATAATTAACAATCTTGACCTTCAGCCCAATGCAACCATTAATAGGTGAATTGCAGGCATTCTCTTATTCAACTTTCATCTTGTTCACATTCCTGCTACCTGCCATACCAGGGCAGATGGCCTTTCTTGTCAATCACCATCTGAGGAGGATCCCTCTGATGAGGATAACTTTGAGAACTGGCTGGACAATACTTATTCTTTTTTGATTTCCTTATTGAACAATCACTTACCTCTTGCCATTTGCAGTGCTCACCTTTCTAGGCAATCTGCCATCATTGTTCCCTCCTTTCATGTACTATCTGCCTTGCTTCAATCCAATCCTGACTCTTGGGAAGGTGATCCAGTGCTTTCTCACTCAGCAAAGGCTATTGCAAAGGAGGTGTGGATCGCCCAAATTCATGACTTTCTTGACACTCAACTCCACCCACCTGATCTTTCTGATGGGGAGTTTACCTCCTTTGTTAATGTGGCAACTCAATTCTTTGTCCTCAATGGGTCCTTGTATCATTGGGAACCGCATGGTTGCCATTAGCTAGTCATACCAGTTGAACACCATTACAGACTCATCAGAGAGGCTCATGATGACCTCAGGCACAAAGGTGTCTTCTCAGTCTGGACACATTTGCTCTTGCACTTCTGGTGGCCTATGTTGGTTGAAGACATCAAATGGTATATTCAAACCTATTACAAGTGTCAAATCTGCCAAACCCAGAAGCTGCATATTCCACCTACTGTTCTGATGGTGGGCAGACTGTTTCGAAAGGTTCATATTGACACTATGCTGATGTTATGATCTGGTGGATATCACTATGTCATCCAAGCATGGTGCACTCTCACAGCATATCCTAAATGGTGAATGCTGTGATCCGAGAGCATGTTTGCCATTGCATCTTTCATTTTCAAGGAAATTCTTTGTCATTGGGGAGCTGTATCCGAGCTTGTGACTAATAATGGTTCTGCTTTTGTGCAGACCCTAGATATCCTGGCAAACCAGTATGGCATCTGCCATATTCAGATCTCTCCCTACAACTCACAGGCGAATGGTGTGGTTGAACAGCATCACTATGATGTCTAGGAGGCCATCGTCAAAAATACCCTGGAAGGGGAGGTTTGCTGGCCTTTGACAGCTCACTCCGTTTTCTGGGCAAAGCAAGTTACAATCCTGAAATCAACTGGTTTCTCACCATACTTTATGGTACATGGCATTGAACCACTTTTTCCTTTTGACCTATCCAAGGCCATGTTCTTAGTTCCTACACTTACATCTGATGACATTTCTAGATCTGCCCTGATCACTTGGTAAGCTCACCAGCTCCAGAAGCGTCAGGAGGATATAGATGCTATCAAGGAATACATACTCTTGTCTTGGTTTGTGTCTATCAAGCAGTTCAAGGCACAGTTCAAGAATTGGATATGCAACTATGACTTCCAACATGGTGACCTCATCTTAGTCCAGAACTCCCAGATTGAGAAGGAGTTGAACCAGAAAATGAAGCCACAGTATCTCAGTCTGATGGTAGTCCTTTGCAGGACTACTGGAGGATTGTACCTGCTAGCTGAGCTGGATAGTGCTGTCTCAAGACTTCAGTATGCAGCCTTTCAGTTGTTACCCTACCACTCACGCAAGAAGATCTCCATCCCGGCTACTAGTTTGACCAGATTGGATGATCAAGACCTAGATGAATATGACACTGAGGAAGATATGGAGCATGACAATGACAATAATGTCATGGACCAGTCTTCTTCAATATCCACTCCACTTTGCTATCTGACACTACAGTGACCTCCAAAACCGTTGCAATGTTTAACCCTGATGTGGTGTGCGAAGCGCACCACCAACACCTGTGGGAATTTCGCTTAGCCTTGGTGGAAACAAACAAAGACAAACCACTTGGCTACAACTTTGCCCCTGGGGTCATGTGATTTGGCCCAGTGGCTGTGGAGATATGGCCATTTCAAAACAGTAATACCATTGCAACAGTTTTGCATCTTTTGATAGAACCAGTGGAACTTCATTGAAATCAGATAATATTTGGTTATGTTTGGTCATACAAACAAAGATACACATACAAATATCATGTCTGAGTTTTCTGGAGTCACCTCAAGGGGAGGCTGGCAGATCATGAACACTCTCCTAATGGAATTCATGAGTTGTGGAAGAGAATTCAAGAGG
>JBBPQP010000736.1:0-18042 GCA_038092555.1 Boletus subgraveolens
CTGGCCAGGGATGGATGCTGCATGTGACTACACATCAGACAAGCTGAGTAGTGAGTTAGCTCAGTACAGGACTAACAATTCGGTTCATGCACCTGGGGCCTTGCCCTTCTTGTCCACCACTGCCTGTACCCTTTCCGCCTTCTTCTGCCCCTTTCCATGCCTGAGTGACTTGTCACACCTCGCCTTCAGTTGTGTGCATCGTGTGCATGTCCTGTCTTTGACCCCTTTGCACACCTTCTTGCTCTGGGTGCAGGCACCACATGGCACCTTGTGCGTTACCACTTGCAGACCGGTCGCCGTCTTCTTGGTTGGATGGACCTCCTCCACCTCATCCTTGTCCTCCTTGTCCTCCTTGTCTTCGTCCTGAACATCTCACCATCACTGTCACATACATCAGTAAACTCATTTGGAAGCAATCCGTGACTTACCTTTCCCTGGGTGGTTGCCCTGGAAATGGACAGTCTGGGTGCATTGAGGTCCAAAGGTGATGGAACCTGACAAATCTCTGACAGCTGCTGCTCTTCGTGGACGCAGGACTCACGCTTGCGCTCATGTTCCCCCTGCTCTTGTGCTTCTCATTCTTGCTCCTCACATTGGCAATGCCGATCCGCTGCCTCCGCCTTCCACTTGCCGGCAATTGGATTCGCCTCTTGCATTTTCTCCGCAGTCCTGCTGTCCAGGAGCACCTCAATCCCACACTCCTTCACCTTGAGCAGGCAGGAGTGGGCATGCACCTAGCAAATTGGTTAGTCAAGGGAACAGGTGAACATACCAGGTACGCACCAGGCATTGATCCCATTCGACCACCCACATTTCTTGCTCCTCTTGTAACTCTTCCTTGTCGTCCAGCATCGTCATCACAGTGTCGAAAATGAGCTCATTGGCGGATCGCAATTGCTTGCGTGAAAGTTCTTGCGGACTGTCGGCAGCGGTGGGTGTAGCAAAGGCGAGGAGTTGGTTGAAGGTGGACATGGCAGGTGATAAAGAAGCAGGGGATGGCGGATGTGGTTGAAGAATGACAAAGAAGGTTTAGCCGATGACTAACAATTTTATATGGATCTTGCCATTGTTCTAGCTAATGTGGACTTTCCCACAATCATGTGGTCTGACTGGGGACAGTCAGTATCAAAGACCTCCTCAGATGTAGGAGCCTCTAGCTTTCTACAGTTACATCCTGTCCCTTCCCCTTTGTTTAGACGTCCTCCAAGTGATTTCCATCGTGTCCCGTGTCTTCTATGTCCAGTCCAAGGTAAGTCGAGTCCTTATTTTTCTATCCGGTATGGTATCACCTATCTGTATCACCTATCTGCAGTCCGAGTTAGACTGGATACTACATATACAGTCCGGTACTCTTTTTAATTTGCCGTCTTGTTACTTCTTTCTTTCTTTAGTAGTTTCTTTTACTTCTCCCTACCTTCCTTACTTCTATTACAATTAGCTGCTGCCACCTCTAGATCCTTATTGTATGCTTCTCTGGTAACCTAGTTACCAAAGTCTTGGGAATGCCTGGACTATAAAAAGTTTGTAGCTAGATCTGAATGATCATCTCTGTTCACTCCTAAGTTTCTCGCTACGGTTCCTCTCATCGTCGTCGTCATCGGTCCTCGTCCTTGATTGACTCCCTTCCTCGTCCTAGTATCTGGTCCTCGTCCTTGACCAGAAAGCTCTTATCGTCGTCTATCCGACCCTCATCCTAGGTCGGACCGCTCATCGTTTTACTCAGTCTGTTCCGGACTTTGTGTTCCCTTATCGTTGTGTACCCGGGACTATTCCAGATACTCTACTCTCCTGTGGTCAGTCGTAGCCAACCCTTCTCATCTAACTTCCCTCCTACAGGACCCCTTGGGACGAGTATTCTCACCCCTTCTACATTTACCCTTACAAGGTCTTCGACCTTGTTACTTGTTTTACAACGCAGCCAAGACTTATCTGCAGTCTTGAGGTCTACCATGATTTTAAACTGAGGCTTCATGAAAGCTAAGTTTATCAAGTACTTAACTTGACATTTACTGAACAATACTTCACTATGGCCCTCATGAACTGAAAGAATGTTCATTGGAAAGGAAGTGATTGTATATGTTTCAAGAAATCTGATTCACACCCAAGCTATGGCGCATCAACCTACACTTGGAAAAATCTAGCATCGACCTGGAAACGTCAACAAAGATTTTGTTTACAGATTTTAGTGACATGACTTAGGACCTCATGATGATGAATTTTACATCCTGAGCATACATTCTGCTCAAAGAGATTTCACTCTTTTGATGTCATCTGGATGTTCTTGGTTTATATTGGAACTGGATGTGACACATCTTTTACAGATTACACCAAACCTACCAACATTAGGTTTAATCAAGGCTCATAGCGTGTTACACTGAATTCCTCTCATTGTTACTGCTTCATCAAAACCTGGATGAGAAGTACTTTAGTTTGGTTATCAACCAACTATCATTTCCTCACCAGAGGCAGAACAAACTTTGCCTTTTGGTCATTTCTCTATATTGGAGATTTATGTCAGGAACATTCTTTTATCCTGACAAGCACCTAACCAGAGATTTATCTCTGAGGCTTTTACAAGCTATTAATCAACAGGGCTTAAATATGACAATGGAGACAGTACTTAAAACTGTTCTCTTTCCATCCATTTCACATAATCCAATAACAAGAACTCATATTCTCTTCTTGCAGTCATTGTCATCGTTGATTCTGTCCTAGACAAACCAACATCAACTATACCTTCACAGAGAGTGACAGCAAAGGGTTTATTCTCCCACACATGTTCTTGTGGTTGAGAAATAACCTTATAGCCATTCTTTCCAAGCGGAAGATCAAGACCATTGTTGATGTCATCACACTCCCACATGCTGTGGTTGAGACACATGACAGACACGATATGTTCCTCTGATCATGTCTGGAATGACATAAAACTATCATACTCTGGAATGAGGATAAACTATCACAACTCTGTTTAGAGTATAAACTATTCTGCATATATGGAAAATGTTATTCCATTTTAGGGCTCTAACATTAATCCTCACTGTTTGACTTTACTCACAAAGTTAACTGTCGGTGATTTATCACCATCAGGCTCATTTACTATGAGCACAGGATCCTTGAACATTTATGTTCTTCAGGGCTCATTAACAATGAGCAGGATTTCATGGCTTTTCAAGAGAATGTTTACCCTACCGTTCTCTTATGAATATGGTTAAGGTCCTTATGGACTTTTGATCTCTTTATGAGATTACCCTTTATTGGGGCACACTAACCATTTTGGGGTTTTGACCACATTCCTTATGAGGAATATTCTAGCAAAGGGGAGTGTTGGAACTGTGGTATTATATTTCATACTTTCACATTCTATGTCCACAGTATCCTGATTCAGTACACTATTCATATTTGCTAATGGTTGACAGACCAATCTGGGTTTCTACCAGATATGGTATAATGGCTAAGGCTAAGTACTAGACTCTGATCTAGACTTAGACCAGCTCTAGACCCTTTCAGGTCTTACAGAGCACCTAGACCGTTACAGTCCTAATGGGACATGACCTATGAGTCATACAGTTCTAGATCATCACATCTTGTGACAGATATTGTGTCATACTCTTCACTCTGATGTCTAGACCATGACATCATGCCCTCTACCCAGGTCTCAGGGTATTCTGGATCATACCGGGTGACAGGAGACTTCTATGAAGTTCTATAGGGTTCTACCCTTATCTATGATGTAGTATTCTAGCTTTTACCATGTGGTCTAACCTATAGCAATAAGACCTCTTATCTATAGGTCTTAGGGCTTTACCATAAGGAGTTGTTCATATACATTCAAACTCCTCTTTAACCTTATTATCTACAGTACTTATACTAGACCTTTCTGTCCTTTTACTATAGGATAGTGACCACCTGTATTTCCATACAGAGGTGCTTAATAGCACTATAATTCCTTTTCCTATGTCCTTGTTCTAGTCCACAAGACTATGGGACTTGTGATGCTTCAAGGGACTATTGTCCTCTCACTCCTCAACCTTTACTCCGACACCACTATCTATCTTACTCTATTGAAGTAGAGATTAACAGTTGTCGCTCACCGCTCCTTGCCGCTACCACCTCTTTCACAGGTCTGTGAGTAGCTCCCACTCAACCATCATTCTCCATACTGCTGTCACCCCACATATTCCTCTGTGAGGACGCAGATAGTTCTGATAAGTCATAATCAAACAATAACAGTCATTTGCCTGCTTTTCATATCTCTTTGGGGAGGTAGTGCATATTATGCATGCTAGTTTGTCCATTGATTTGGGAGAGGAGTATCTTGACAAGCAGAGCAGCCAACAAGTGAGGTGTGTGTGGTTATGAGCACTTTAATATGGTCACTGATTTGGTGAACAGTTAGGAGCATGCTAATTTGATGAGGCCACAAGATACCTACCACAACTCAGGGATTGGAGACATTGAGCAAGAGATACACAATTGTACCATCTCATATGACTCATGCCAGTCCTGGTGTGTCAATCACCAATGTTGTTTTGAAATGAGGATATCATATGAGTTGCATAACAACAAGAATGACAATGTGTGAACAAAGAAATGCAATTGGACCAACAAGGATGTGGGGTGAGAATATACTGGCTCTTGCATGAGGTGGGAATGTGTTGGTCAGCCTTTGAGCAGATGATCAAGGTGGGGATTTTGAAATGACAGCAGTTTATCAAAATGGCTTGACATGAAGGGGGAGTAGAGCCAGTTGGGCGGGTCAGTGGGGTAGCTGAGGAACTTTGGTTTCTTTGGGACACCAGGGTGGCTCAGTGATGTGGGAGATGGCATGCTTTGCTTTGGATACATGGAAGGCAGGTGGATGAAGAGACAAGTATGAAGCACACATTGGAATTGGTGATATCACATAATTTGATGCCAGATAGATGAAAAAAGGAGGGTACCAGATAGAGAGGGTAGGGCATATTTGGTAAGATGAGATATTACTTAAAATAGACCCATGCCTCATTGCTGAATGATACACATTCCAGCAGCACCAAAGAGGGAGAAGCTATGTGCAAGACAATGATGGCTGTGTTGGCTGGTCATTTGCATAATAAGCAAGTTGTGAGGAGGAAAATATGTGGGTGTGTGATTGTGTGGAAGAGGAGGCTGTAGCAGGCATTGTGTGTGATACATTCAACCAGACTGGTGGTTGGGACAGGGGGATACAGGAAATACCTCAGGGGATTATGCAGTGTGGTGGCATATGTTAAGGATGTCAGGATTGCATTTGCTGCTGTGGTGGCAATGTCAGAGGAAGCAGGCTGGAGGTGGTGTACAACATAGATGGAGAGATGGGCAACTGCTCTTGATAAGCAAGATTCAGAGTGGATCACCATTATATTGCCATCTGACTTCAAGTTCATGTGGACACTTACTTGATATGCAGAATGGAATAAAAAGAGTCCAAAGGGGTGTCAAGGATGTGGAAAGGTGAAGATGAGTCTAGGTAAGTAGACTTCAGATAAAAGCCAGGGTGGAATGACTTGGCCATAGTGTCATCCTGACATGTTCAGTGAATGATGGCACATAGCTGTAGGGATCTTGGTAGAATCCTGTATGATTCTCATTATATGCAAGGATGAACAGACTGAACTGCGGAAAGTTTATGTACCATTGTTGAATCATCAAACATGGGTGAATCAGAGTAGTCACTTTCATGGGGTTGCTTGAAGGTGTGGTTGCCCCAAGTTCAAACATGGGCCCATGGTGAGAACATGGGTGCTATCCAAGAGTGCATTGTGAAGGGCATGACAATAGAGGGTCCAGAGGATGATTGAGGACAAAAGAATTGTCCAGATAAATCTAAATGCATAGCTTAAATTTTTCAGCCACATTTTTTTCAGCTGTATAGTTTTTGTAGATACTTGATCGTGTGGTAACAACAGTTATCATGCATGAGCTTGAGGATTTTCATTTTCCCTGGGACTTCCATTCTTTCTCATTTGCCAGCATATATCAAGTGGTTCATGGCTTCTCCCCTCCAAAACACAACCATGGCTTGTAAAAAGTTTCACACATGATGTGAAATGGCAAGCATTCATGTAGCATTATCCCAATCTCAGATATCTGTCATAGTATTCATCTCATTTCCATTTTCGGTAGGCAGACTACACTTGATAAATGCCAATGACTAAGATTACTAGTATATAACATCCTGTCTCACTCAAAACATGTTTGCCTCACTGTCATCAGTCAGAGTCAGCTCCAAGTACATGCCTCTGCTGAGAAATATCACTTGAATTGTCAGCATCTAAGTCAGAATCTTCTTCCTCAGTGGAGTCAACTCCCCTCCAGTTCCATACCATCCCAGTAAGGAAGTAAAAATTCAGCATCAGAATCATCCTCAAACACCTTAGTTGCTGTGCTGGGATTTTCTATGTGAATTTGAGAAGACAGGATCAGCATTCTTGTAGAAGATGTGGCTTGAGCAGCTGGCCTGTTTCCAGTTGCAGTGGAAGGGTTCATCAGGGGGACATGAAACATGGGAGTACATATGCCCATGCCAAGACCCCAATGGTACCTTGGGAGCATGTCACAATCTGTGAATCTAACACAAGTAAAGGCCAGTAGAGAGCAACAAGCAAGGCAACATATCTGTTAACATAATAATATTTCCAATCTTCTGAATCACATGCAATGAGCAATGTCACAATCTGTTCTTGGCAACATTTATTATGTCTGAATGCAGATAGAAGATGGCAGCCTCTCAATACATTTGCTGGGTCTATAAAATCAAACTGTTATGATTACAACCAGGGGTAATCATACAAGTGGACACAAAGTGAGTCCACCTTGAGCCTAACTCTTGTTGGTCCTAACTCATAGGATATCTTCAGGCTTATCGTAGCCTGGAGACAACAACAGATACTAGGAATAGAATCCCTAGGATGATAATAATGAATGCCCCAAAATGAATGAGGTCAGATGACCTTGACCTAGGCAAGAGTCTTGGGTAGTGGGGTCAACAACAAAGAGGTCTAGTTCTCTGTACTGGGGTAGAGAACCTAGAGACAAGCCAACATCAGTGAGACATTGGAAGGAGATGACAGGAAGAGGGCATCCTGAATGAGTCAACAATGAAAGCATTGACAAGATGCCCTGATGAACTACTGGAGTGTAGTCCAGAGGGTTCTTGATGATGGCAGCAGAGTTCTTCAACGAAGGAGGAAAGAGGGAAGGGCAAGCAAGAGATCAAGCAAGAGGAGATTGCAGGGAATGGATGATAAATACCACAAGAAGGTAGTACACTTTAAGTGTCAGACCAAGGTTAGAGAAAGAGAGGTGTTAGAGTGGAGTTCTAACTTATATACCCCAGCTGTAAGGGCTTTAGAGCAGGTATATCCCAATCTGGTAGTATGGTCTGTGTGCAATCTAACCTTAATATGGTAAGAGTTCAATCCATAAAGGGAAATCTGGCATCTGTATGGTGAGAATAAAGACAGGAATGGCAAGTGGGTGCTGCCATGGGAAGGTCATGAGTGTAGGGACACATCATGGGAATCATTGTGGCACAACACATTGTGATGGCACATGGGTGGTCACAAGGATGAACAGAGGGGGGGGTGTGACATGAGGTGGGTGGCAATGTCAGAGTGAGTTGGGCCTCAACTGAGATGGTGATTGCCAAGGGAACACAGGAGGATGGCTGTATGGAGGGGCACTGTGGAAGGGCAGTGCAGCAGGGAGATCTGAGGAAGGATCTGGAAAATACAGGGGGATGGCTGTGGAAGAGGTGCTGAAGAAGGGTGGTGTGGTGGGAAGATCCAGGAGGGGATATTCCAGGGAGGATCCAGGGAAGATCCAGGATCAGGGAGAGCACAGGAGGGCAGCTGTGCAGAGGGCCACTGGAGAGAGTAGTGCGAGGAGAGTGGTGCTGGGCTGTTGCAAGATGCATCACATCAAGCATAGATGAGCGCTAGGATGCACTAGGGGTTGGGTGGTCTAGTGACAGAAGTGGTCACATGATGGGCACAGGATCATGGAAGAGGAAAAAGACCAGGGGTGCACCAAAACTGTAACACAAACACTGTGGAATCATCCATATGGACAAACCTCAAAGCATCAAGTCCATATAGGTCTTATTGTGGAACCTGTTCAAACCAACACATATGCAAGAAGTTGATCCACCAAGGCAGCTTCATCTGTGGTCCAATGTACTGAATGTTGGCATGATATATTCCAATGATCCTGGCATAACAAAATGGATGATGGAGCATCATGATGTTGTGGTGCTCTATGGTTGGATTAAAGATATCATCTGCATGGCAAACATCATATGTTGTATAGTTGATTTGAAGGATATAGTGTTGATATATGTGACCATTTTTGAGTATGATGTGGTTCTGGTTTGCCTCCAATGAACCAAAGGCATTATTGAGCCCAGCAGTCAGTGACAGATTTGTGTTGTTATTTAATTCCAAGTCTGACATGTGGATTGCTGCAATATGAGGTACTAAATGGTGCTTGAGTTTGAATACAAAGTCCTAGGTTTACATTAGAACATTTTCAAAATAATGGGCTGAATGCAAGTATGTATGTACCTTAGCAGCTGGGTCATTAGAATTTTGTTGGGCAAAAATTGAGATGTCTACAGGATGATTTTGTGCTTTTCCAATCTGGTAATGTTCCTCAGGTTTGTTAGGAAGGGGTTCTGGTGTCTGTTGTGTAGCATTGACCTTCTCACAGATTTGGTATATGTGTCACTGGCACCTTTCAATCTGAGTGAGGTGACAAACAAAATCTTTGCAGCTAGTGCAAAAATATCTTCCTTTTCCAACCTAATGCTCTTGTTCTTCCTGTAGGTGAATTAGGATGATGATGCACCAACTCAAGTCTAAAGGCCATATCAGCTGTGTTGAATATAAATTGGTGGTCCCATATATCCTAATCAAGGACACATAGTCACTGAGGATGTGGAACTTGTAGGTTTGCAGATTGAGAATTTTTGATTGATATGGCAATGAATTTCCTGCAGACATATGGGAATGAGGCTGAGCTTGTCACTGGCAGTGCTGTCAACATTTGACTTCATGCTTCAGTTTCTTTCTCCCCAAGAGATTCCTTCCCCCTCCCCCACCTTACCTGGAGCTTCTTCTATCTAACCCATCTCAATCCCTCACTGCCACCTTAGCTACAGCCATGGATAGTGTTGCCCAGCCTGATATGGGCCCCTTACCTCACGTATCCACTCCTCACCCTGACAGTCCTACTGTATCCATGGAACAGTTGGAGCACACCAGGTGCTTCAAATGCTGACAGCTTGGGCATATTCAGCAGGACTACTCCTGATACTGGTGCCACTTTTGCTGCATTGTTGCCCCAGGGCACATTCAATCTCTCTACCCCAAACACTGCTGTACCAACTGCTTCACCCATGACCACATCTGGACCCAGTATCCTCATGACCTCCCATCCTCCTTGTGAGATCTCACCAATTTCAAGGAAAACAAAGGAGACCAAAGTGGATAATGTGGTATCTGAGATGGAACTTCAAATCGATGAAGGGGGTAATGTTACAATCATGGAGGACCCTCATTCTTTTTATTCTCCTCATCACCTGTCTCCTCTCCCTCCATTGTCCCTCTTGCTACATTCCCACCTTGACCACCTTGGCTCCTCGCTCTTTGCCAAGATTTTTGCTGATCTCCAAGACTACCACATCCCCTCCTTCATGTGGGCTGACTTGCTAGATGAGTCACTCTTTGAGGGATAAAACTGTGCCTCATTGCCTCCAGGTATCTCCTTTTCTTCTGACTTGTCTTTTCCTTTGACTCTCTCTGACTTGCATAGACACTGCCTCCTACACCACTCTCTCTTTATGAGCAATGCATATTCTCTTTCCATCCTTGCTTACCTCTCACATGCTACACGACACGACATGTCTGTTACCATATTTATCTTTAGGGCTCCAACTCCTGCCCTAAAGTACATGCTATATATATTAGAACACCACCTGTACCTACTTCTTTTTCTAACCTTGATATACACTTGTCAACTTGTTCCTCAAGATCCCCTCCCTCATGCCTCACCTCACCTCTCCCTCATTCTCTACTGTTCCAACTCTGGGCCAGTCCCAGTACTGTTGACTTCAGTCAAGCCATTCACCCTTAACTCTTCAGAGTCAACCTAGGGAAGGAACAAGACAACACATTACACAAATGTGTACCATTGTTACTCTGGTTGTAACATGTATAATATTCTAAAATCTTAATAAGGACTGCCATGCAGATGGAGGGGTGGGCATTAGCCAGAATCCTGAGCTCATCTAGGGCATCGTTGAAGGTTTGGATAAAAGTGATTTGGCAGATAACAGGATAAATGGGGGCTGATAAATTATCATCTGCAATGAACTCAAGGGTGACATCTGGAATGATGGTGTCATCATCAGCCCTCAGCTCCTTGTCATGATGAAGCTGAGCAAGGATAAGATTGGGCAGATATGGCAAGTCTGTGTCCTGGAATGTCAAAAACTGACTGAGAGTCTGCATTGAACTTTTATGGATATCATGTGGCCATTTGATGATAAAGGCTTGTGCCCTGGCAAAGTAAGAAAAACTAGTCTATTTTAGTACAGTTTAGAGCTGGAATAGAAAGAAACTTACTGTGCCTTTCCAAACAGCCTTGGAAACCAGGTAAGGATCTGCTGTATAAAGCTAAATTGTTCATATGAAACAGGAAAAAGGGTCTGGAATGGAGTTAGCAGTGCAGGTCCATGAAGCAATGCAGGATTGGGGCCATATGACTTACCAACATCTGCAAGCCATCTCAGTAACCTTTGTGCAGGCAGATGAGATGTTCCATCACACCTTCACATAACTCTGAGGGTATTTTCCATTAGCATGAAATCCAACATAGTTATGCAAAAAGAACTTACAGAGTTCATTGAGAGATATGGTGTCCAGCAGACTTGTTAGAAGGGTGACTGGATCTGAGTTAGTGGTCACCTCAGTGGCAGCCATGGCATGCATAACCAGTAGGGCAACTTTGCTGGTGTTGTGGCCACAGCAGAGGAACCAGTGCAGGATTTCAACTAAGTAATCCCAGGTAAGCTGCTGTGACTGCCAATGTTAATGGCGATAACCCTGCATAAGCTGGAATAGTTACCATGGCCACATGTGACAAATGCCATAGTAGGTGGGGTGGGGCAGTCAGTGACTCTACTGCTGGCTGGCACTAAAGGAGGAGTTGGAGAGGGCAAAGGGGAGACAGGCTGCAGGTGTGAGCCTTCTCTCAGCATATTTAAGAATGTCTGTCCATTTATAAGGTGTCAGTACATATGAGGGAATGTTTGGTGATAGCTGAATAAATACTGTCAAACTGTTTTGCAGCCAAAACAGAAGGGAAATGAGGTTGTTGATGGTTACATATAAAAGGGATAAGTCCAATTATCACCCTGTGGTGAGAATGCCAGTGAAGGGTTAAAGGCTAAAGTGCCTTTAAAATAGGCTTCTGGGACAAAAGCAGGTTCACAGTCCCCAATTCTTGGTCCTTTCCACCTGGCCCCCAATGCCACCAGCATCATAACCAACATTGTAGTTCAACCATCACAAACACGAATTACTGACCCCTCCTGACTCCCCTCCAATGAACTGTGAGCCTCAAGAGAAGCAGGACATTCCTCATTGGATTGATAGTAGACACAGGATTGAGGGTCATCTTGGATCAGGGTCATTTGGTATAAACTGTATGGTCATGGCATACCTCAAGTTGACTTTTTGGTTGACTGAACATTATAGCATCTGTTTACAAAGCATTCAATATCATTAACTGCCACAACTACACAATCAAATTGGAACAGTTTACCAGTCAAAATTTGTCATCCATGGAGAGAGAGGCTTGCATTCTCAAGAAGTGAGTTTTGATGTTCTTGTACTCAATGTTTTGAGTCCCTTTGTGCAATACATAGTCAAATGGTGGAGCAAATTCAACAAAGCCACTATCCAGTATATTGGTGCTCAGCTTGTGAGTACAAGCCATCCTCTTAGGCACACAGGCTATTGAATGTGCATCCTTCAGCTGTCACACCTTCAATATATTCATTCTCACAGATATGTGCATTGTGACATACAACCTCAGAATATCCTCACAGGTATTAACTCCCCTCCAACCATTTTCCTTGTAGATTTTAGGGTCTCCAAGACTTACCTCAACCATTTGACAGGCAATGTCGCCTCACTGGTATCCCAGCCTTTGCTTCCATCAACAGCCATCCAGGAGGTGAACTCAGTCACCACAATGATCTTGAATCACTCATCTATGTCCTCACATACCTACTCTCTGGCTTTTTTCTTTGGCTGCAGCAGGGCTGCCAAAGAAACATCAAGTTGTCAAAGGTGTTTGAGCATAAGCAGATGACAGCCATTGAGGAACTCTGTGAACAACATTAGAACTCACTCAGATGCTCCTATACTCCCACACACTTTCCTTTTCAGACACCCCCAATTATGACTACATGCATTTTCTGCTTCAAGCTACATACCATTTCCCAGACTGTCAACAAAACTCAGTCAGACTTGATCATGAAGAAAGACCTTGGCAGCTACAGCTGTGCAAATCCTGACATTAGTGGGTCTGTGGGCACTACTGTGGCTATGCTCAGTCAATACCCTGTGCACACTCATGCATGTGATCAAGTCTGTATGCCCTTCACACAGGTGCCAATTACCCTGCCAACAAAAGTTACCAAACTAATGTCCATCTGAGGAATACTCTCTTCAATGCCTTATGCTGTGGTGAAGCCAGTCATGGTGTGCAATTTTTTTTCCAGCCATGTTACCATTGATAACAACCATGTGGGGTATAGCTCAATTTGAAATTCCTGGTGTCAATTTGCCCCTCTGGACTGTCCAACTGTTGATTCATGTTGTACTTGTACCATAGCAGCAGCCATAGCTACACACTTCAATTTGAACCAAAGCATTCTTCCAATCAGCTCCATGTCAACTTCAGTTAGTACACCAATTGCACTGAGCTGGGAGCATTACAGAAACTCAGCTGATAAAGCTGACTTGGCAGTAGCTGAATTATGGCATCACCACCCTCCCCATCTGTGGCTCCACCACATTTATGCTACTCCTTGGGGAAGCACTACCTGCTATACTCCATGAACCTCCTCATTCTATCCAGAAGTCACAGTCTCTTATCTTACCTGCAGAACCAGAGCTCACAAGACTGCCTGAACAATTCATCAAATATCATAGTTACCTGTGGAGTGCACCTTCTGTTATGGTAGACCTTCCTTCATTTGGGATCAAATGATGATGCTCAATATTATGTGACCAGACTTTGTCTCCTGTTGTGGACCTACATACAACCATTAAAAAGCATTTTTGGGAGTTCAAATGGGCTCTAGGGGAGAAATACTGCTGACAAAGTTACTTCTTCATATCCAACAAGCCTATGAAGAGTGCAAGCTGCATTTATGTCACTCTCTGAGCCAGGAAGCCATTGAACACTTGGTATCCAAATAGAATCCTCTAAAGAATACTATCAATATTGGTGTCAAGTACTTCCAGACTATTTGTGATCACAATTTGAGGTTATTTTTGTTAAACAGCTGGAATCTCACAGCTGGAGTCCACTGTCAGAAACTAGATTCCAAGTAATGTAAAATGTGACATACTGGAGTCCACTGTCAGAAACTGGAGGAAAGCGAAGACAGTGGACTCCGACTACTGTAGGAGTAAACAACAAAGAAATAACAACAACAACAACAATGCACCACAATGTGGCACAATGTTCTAAGTACAAAAATGGAGTGCACAATCAATAATTCCAACAATTTTCTATCAACCACTGCCTGGTAGGTTTCTTACGACAACATCATTTTTGTTCTACTAAGGACAACCTCAGGTGTAAATTAAATGTATGTCCTTTTCATGTCCTTTCCATGACACTTACACAGTTATTTATTAACTGCCAGCATATTATCCTTCAAATCTGTGTGGTATGAACTCAAACCAGAGTGTAGCTCAATTTCTCATTACCTTATTCCCTTCCTAAGTTCTTTGGTTTCTACAATGCAGGATAGGATTATTCTGGACAGCAAGTGTGTTTTTTGTTAATCAAAATATACTTTTTCACTAGCTATACCAATTATGATACTCATGTGGGAGTTCCATCATTGATCATTGATTAGTGCTTCAAGCTTCAAAGCTTTAACATTCAATTACTGACTTGCTAAGATGAAGTTTGCTTGAACAACAGTTTTATGTAATTACATATATCTACAACAAAAGAAAACAAAGACAACCCACCTTTGACATTATTAAATGCCTAGTAATGCACATGTTCAATGACATCCCTATCAGTACCAAAGTGCACCATGACCAGATCCTCACATCATGACAAATACACCCTATACACCCTCCACTCCTACAAGGTGTCCATATTGAGTGCATAGAGTCTCACACCCTTGCACTATGCAAGGTGTACATAAGAGCATTTTCCCTGGACTGGTATTCATCTACTGCTATAGTGTTTATGTAGGGCTCAACAAGTTGTCAGCTAGGCTCCATAATATGTACATACAACTTGTCCAAAAAAAGATGTAGCTTGCTTTGCATGACAAAATGACAAATGAGCCTAGGCCTTAGACTACTGTATCAGATTCATATGTTCCATCTCAGAGCACTCTACTCCAACCACTCCATATATGTTATGCACATTCTTCCATTGCTGCCATGTTGGACACCATTTTCATGAAGATTTGTATTTGTGGTTACTCATTCACTGACTCTGAAGATTCCACCAGACATGAAAAAAGCTGCAGCAAGGGCAAAAAAAGATTATCAGGTGCCCTCACTCAGACAAAGGACTTTATCTAACAACCATCAAATTTGTATAGGATGACTTACCTCTGGTGCAACATTGGCCTCATAGGGCTTGCTGGTTACCATTACATTTTCAAGACATGTTTCCTCAGCCACCACTGCCTCTCCCACCTGTTCCTGACTGGTTGTGTAATGACTGTGAGTGGAAAGCTTCCCCAATCACTATTTCCATTCCCTTCCACAGTCATTTGCCCAGTCTGGGAGTGAAGTCTTATACCATGCAAGGTTTTTATCATTGTTCCCTTATTTCAATCTTGGAAGAAATAATTATAGATCCTGTGCAGTCTATGCACCTTCATTATGATCCATATGAACTACTCTGGCATCCACCTCACAAGACCCAGGATATCAGGGTTTACAGGGAGTTCTTTACCTCAAGTGCATTTCTGAATGCTTATAGAGAACTACAAGAATCACTCCCAGAGCCTGGTTGTGACTTACCCCATGTCATTGCTGCCTACATGTTCTGGTTGGATGCTACTCAGTTCTCCACCTTTGGTGACATGAAGCTTTGACCACTCTACGTGTATTTTGGCAATAAATCAAAGTAGTCAGTGCAAACCATCCAAAAGTACATACTCTCATGCCACATATTTCCAAACTGTGAGTAATTATGGTCAAGAATCATTCTTTCATGTCCCACCTAATGTCATTGCAGCTCCTTGAGGCATTCAAGGATTTTGTAATAAATTATTCAGGAGGGAAATCTTTGAGTGATATACTCATGACCCACTGCCAAAGGGAATTTTTCCATGAACAATGGAAAGTGCTACTGGATGCTGATTTCATTGAAGCCTATAACCATGGTGTTGTGATCACCTGCTGTGATGGTGTCCAGCACCATTTTTATCCCCAGATCTTTACATATTCAGCAGACTATCTGGAAAAGTAGGTTTCTCAAACAGGAGGTTGGACTGTGCTGAACATCATTCCTTGACAAAATACTTATAGTATCCATATGGAACCTTGGCAAGTGTCCTTGTCCTTGCTGCAAAGTACCATGAAATAAAGTTCATGAGCTTGGCCTTGACAAAAATATGCACAATTGGCAGCTCCTCACCTGATGTGACAATTGCAATTGTATTGACAAAATACAAGCTGCACAAGACCTCATCTATGGCAGTAATTATACAGTAACAACACCTCAGGTTGAAGAACTCCTCAGAGATGAGTTGTTCATCCCAACATTGGTTAGTGATACAAAGTTTGCAGATGCTTCATTACATTTACCATCAAGCAGAATGCATTTTTGGACAGATTGCATCCTCAGGGTTTCAACTTTTTTGCTATGCTAATTGTAGATCTACTTTATGAATTTGAATTGGGAATTTGGAAAGCAGTCTGTACACATCTTCATTGCATGCTGGAATCTTTGGAGGAAAGCAAGCTACATGAGCTTGATGATAGGTATGCCTTTCATCAATGACATTATATGCTGTTTAATCATGCTCTCTATTTAGATACTGCCAAACCCTGACATTTAAATGAGATACCATATGACATTTCTCTCAAAATGCATCTAATATGAAAAGGATTCCAGCTTGTGACTTTGAGGATCTCCTACAGGTTAGTTTTGATTTATTCATTTAACTTGATCTTATGCTTGTCCCAGTGTGCCATTTCTGTCTTGGATGGACTATTTCCTGAACTACACAACTCTTCAGTGCTGAAATTGCTTTTCCTTCTCTGTCATTGGCATGGACTGGTGAAACATTGGATGCATACTGATGAAACACTTCAGATCATGAATGACATCACTATGTTGCTTTGTGAGGAACTTGATGCATTCAGTATGGTTACTTGTCTGGCCTTCTTGACCCATGAGGATGGTTCCATGACATTCATGAAGAGTTCCTCCATCATTGAGTCAAGGGCTGGATTCTCCTGATCCAACAAGAGTGTCAGTTGGGAAGGAAGAGTCAGATCCAGGAGGGCAGTCAAGGATGGTAGAATTAGGGGTGTTGTTATAGTATCACTTTCATTCAGCCTGGGGGAGGGCAAAGATGATGGGATTGAGAATAATGGATAGTTCTCTAAAGGAAATGAGGGAGATGCAAAGGTTGTCAAGAGTATTGTTTTGTAATTCAAGCACAGTTTGCTCAATGGTGAGGATGGGGGTGGGAGAGTCTCATCCATCAAGGAGACTGGAGCCCAGGATGGAAGTGGTACTTGTCTGGACCCCAAAGGCCCAGGGGAGAGGGAATCAAAGGATAGTGTAAAGGCAGTATTGTTGAATGATATGGATGAGTATTTTGTCGCACACAAAGAACAGAAGGGACTTGAGTGCCTCTGATATTTGAGATCTTTCAAGGCTGACATAGAGAAGACAGCAGGCAGGTGGTGGGAGATGGCTAATATGGGTGGAGAGGGGAATGGAGGTAAAAGGGGAAAGACATCAACAATGGGGATGACACTTAAGAGAGAGGAGTTTTAGAGTCCAATCATTCTTTTATACTCAAAAAGTACCACCTTGGCATTTCCAAGATGGGATTCAGGTTCTCATGTTTGTTCCAAGTCAGAGTATCCTTGCTAGTGCACCAAGTACTCCCTCCTTTGGGGCATTCCACAGTGGTTGATTATCTTTTCCACCTTGTATTCCTCCTTAGTCCTAAGGAGTTCTGGAGGTGGTTGAGAGAAGTTGGGTCCATGTTCAGGGGTTTCCTGATAGGATGATAGAAGCAATGCATGGAAGATGTTGTGGATTTTCCATTGTGGGGGAAGTTTGAGCCAGTAGGCAACTTTGGAGATTATGGCAGAAATCTCGAATGGTCCCATTCAGCAGGAAGAGAGCTTCCAGGATGGAATCCATAATTCCTATCTCTGATCTTTCACAGCTGAAACTGGAAAAGGTTCCACTCCTTCATTTTCTGCTGGACAAGGGTATGCACAGCCTCCACTTCTTTTCGGGCTTTGTCTAGGTCTGAAAGGTGGTGTTCCAGGATGGAGTTAAAGGTTTTCCCTATTGGTGGATAGAAGCAAGGTGAGTATCTGAGCATCAGGAAAAATGGTAACTTGTGGGTGACGGAATGTTCTGTGGAATTATGGGCAAATTCCACAAACAGGAGGAGATCCAGCCATTTCTGGGGGATGCCATCACAAAAGATGCATAGGTAGGTTTCCAGCTCTTGGTTGTATTGTTTGGTTTCCCCATCTGTTTGGAGATGATACA
>JBBPQP010000737.1:0-18025 GCA_038092555.1 Boletus subgraveolens
ACATAGCCCAGGGTGGGTAGCTCCATTCATACACCAACACTTTGTTTATATCTGTTTGTGTTCTAGATATATTCCATAAACAATCAAAATGTGCAAAACATTGGGACAATTTTGTGAGTCACTGTATGTGCAAGCCAATCACAAAGGTTCATGAGGGTGAATGTGCCACCGAAGTTGGTGTGCTGGTATACTCAGATGTTTGGGGACCTACTCCTGTCCCTACACTGAGAGATCAGCATTATTATGTGACTTTCACTGATAATAAGACACAACTCACCCACATCCACTTCCTTCACCAGAAGAGTGACACCTTTGATGCCTACAAGTCTTTTGAGGCCTGACTCAACCATCAGCTTGTTGCAAAAGTCAAGCTCCTTCATTCCAATTGGGGCAGTGAATACTGGGTAAAGAATTCATTTTGTATATGCAGCAGCAAGGCACTACACAGTGTTACATTGTGCACGACACCCTCCAATATAACAGTATGGCTGAGTGACTTAATTGGACTATCTTCAAGTGCATGTGTGCTATGTTTCACACAAGCAAATTGCCCAAGTTCCTGTGGGTAAAAGCAGCCAGACATGCTGTTTGGCTGAAAAATTGAACACCTACCAAAGTACTTGGTGATTGCACCCCATACTAGGCTGCCTTCAATAAGAAGCCCAACCTCAGCAAGGTTCATGAGTGAGGATCTGATGTGTATGTGAGAGTTGAGAAGGGGAGCAAGCTGGGTGGCCATGTGGAATGTGGCAAGTGGATGGGAATTGATGACCAGACAGAGAATGGTTGGTGTGTGTATTGGCCTGCAAAACACTCTGTCACTGTTGAACACAATATTATTATGGATCTATGCTGGATACCCTCAAGGGAGAGAAAGACCAATCTATCAATAAGGTCACCCTAGTGTACATCCCTAACCCCTTGCCACCATTTTCTGATCCAGTCCCCATCCAAACTGAGCCACAACCCATCCAATCAGCTCCATCTATTGCCCCTCAAACCCCCATTATCAGCCCAAATCCTGATGTACAACCTTGCCCCAAACAAACTTGCAAACCCAGCCAACACATTCTAGATATCATCAATGGCAAGGCTGCTGACCCCACCCTGTTGCATGGTGTCAAGCTCCCTGATGCAATTGCTAAAGATCCTGAACCTCATCATGGCTCTGCTATGCTTGAGGGGGAGGGAACAGCCAAACAGATGCTCACTGCCATCAACTACAATGACAATGTCAAACTTGCCTTAGCCCTAAACAACTTCATGGCTGAAGCAAAGGCACTGGAGCCTGCCTCCCTCACTGAAGCCAAGTGCCATCCTGTTTGGCCACAGTGGGAGCAGGGCATATGCAAGGAGCTAGCCACACTATGCCAAGCCAGTACCTGGGAACTTGTTGATCCTTCTCTTGGAGCAAATCTAGTCAGTTCCAAGTGGGTTTTTAGAGTGAAAAAAGATACTTCAGGCAATATCATATGCCACAAAGCGTATCTTGTCACTTAAGGATTTTCACAGGTACCTAGCATTGACTACTTCAACACCTACACTCCTGTCGCCAAACTCACATCTATATGCACAGTTTTAGCCCTAGCTGCACAACTCAATTTCAAGCTTCACCAAGTTGACATCAAAGGAGCATATTTGAATGGTAAGCTCACTAACAATAAGTGCATCTACATGCATCAACTGCCCAGTTATGCTGACACAGCTCACCTGCAGCAGGTGTGCTTGTTACACAAAACCCTCTATGGACTCAAGCAGAGTAGTCAATGATGGTACCAGAAGCTGGTAGAAATCCTTGTCAACAAGATTGGCCTCACACAATGCAAAGTCAATCAAGCCATATTTGTCAAGTGCACCAGTGACACCCTCACCATTGTCATCATACATGTGGACAACTGCACAGTTGCAGTGACCACCCCCAATCTTGTCACTCAACCCAAAGATCAGCTAAAGCAACATATTGAGGTGACAGATCTAGGGAAGCTCCACTGGCTTCTGGGTATTGAGATAACATGTAACTAAGATGAGTGCACACTTGCCCTTAACCAATGCTCTTATCTTGACTCCATCATTCACCACTTCAATCTTGATGAGTTAAAGCCCATCTCCATGCCAATGGAATTACAGTGACTCCAAAAAGTGTTACAATAATTAATCCCAATCCAGGGTGTGCAGTGCCCTGCAATCACCTGTGGGAATCTCACTTTGCTTTGGTGAAACCAAACAAAGTACAAACCCTTGGCTACAAAGCGGTCCCTAGGTCATGTGATTTGGCCCAGGTGTTGCAAAGATATGACAGTTTTAAAACAGCAACACCATTGTAACAGTTTTTGGGCTTTTGTAATATTGGGGATATTTGGTATATATTAGTACTTGGTATATCCTCCTTTGGCTTTAACCACAGCCTGAACCCTCCTTGGCATGCTTTCAATCAACTTTTGACACTCCTCAACTGGTATCTCCCCCCATACCTCCTGAATTCTCTCCCATAACTGAAGAATCCCATTAGGAGGGTGTTTAAACTCTGCCAGCCTTCTCTTGAGGTAACCCCAGAGATGTTCAATGTGGTTTAGGTCAGGAGACTGTGCAGGCCACACCATGGTCTCAAAATCCTGCTCCTCTAGCCACTCCTTCACCTTTCTACAGGTGTGCTTGGGGTCATTGTCTTGCTGAAAGATAATGTCAAATGGATTGAGACCATAATATTGCAGAGTATCCAGCAGTTCATCCTTCAAAATCTGAAGGTAAAGATCTCCATCCATCCTACCATCAATCTTGGCAGCATAGTCAACTTCCTGCCAAGTCATACATCCCCATACCATTACAGAACCTCCTCCAAATTTGACAGTACCTGCACTAGTCTGTCACTAAGCCCCTCACCTGGCTTTTTCCACACCCATTTCCTCCCATCTGGGCCTAGGCAATTGATTTTGGTCTCATTAGACCATATGACCTTCTTCCAGTCCTCTATAGTCCAATCCTTGTGAGCAATAGCAAAGTCCAAGTGAGCCTTGCAATACTTAGCAGATAGTAGAGGGTGTTTGGACTTGACTACAGCCTTTATCCCAGACTTTTGCAAGTGGTGATGAATGGTGTTAGGGTGAAGAGGCTAGTTAATGACATTGGAGAGTGTTTTGGTCACCTAAACAGCATTCTCTGTCTTATGAGAAAAGATAAGGTGGATAGCATGACAGATATTGGCAGGGAAAAGCTTTGCTGGGTGACCTCCAATAGACTTTTGAAGGTCAGAATGCTTCTTAGAACAAAGTCTGGATATAGTGGCAGTGCTGACACCAGTGCTAGATGCAATGGAGCAGATGGAATGACCAGAATCAAGCTGAAAAAGTATGGTATTCTCTTGAGTAGCAGAGAGAGATCACATGATGATAGTGGTAGAGAGTAAAGAGGCATGGGAATGTTTTCAGACTCAAACATCATGTTTATATGTATATCTGTGTTTGTAGCACTAAATAAGAGCAAATAACCTCTTATATGGTTGAGATGTAATATCTTACAGTAAAAGTCCAAAAACTGTTACAATGGTGTTGCTGTTTTAAAACTGACATATTATTGCAACTCCTGGGCCAAATCACATGACTTAGGAACCATTTTGTAGCCAAGGGTTTGTACTTTGTTTGGTCTCACCAAAGCAAGGTGAGATTCCCATAGGTGATTGTGGGGTGCTGTGCACCCCAGTTTGGGGTTAGTTATTGTAATGCTTTTTGGAGTTACTGTACATGTCAAACTTACCTCCAACCAGTCCCCATCCACTGGCACCAAGTACACTGCTATGCAGCACATTCCTTATCACAAGGCTGTTGGCTCACTGATGTATGCTACACTTGGTACCCATCCTGATCTCTCATATGCCATTACTTCCATCTTTCACTTTTCTAGCAACCCTGGTATGCCCCATTGGGATGCCATTTGTCACATCTACTGGTACCTCATTGGCATGAAGGACTTACAACTATCCTATGATGGCATCATCAAGCCTTTGATGGGATATACTGATGTGGATGGCAGTATGGTGGAAGATTATAGAGCTGTTTCAAGATATGCTTTCCTGATCAACAGAGGAGCAGTGTCATAGAGCTCAAAGAAGCAAGAAATTGTTTCGCTTTCCACCACTGAGAGTGAGTATGTTGCTGCCACTCACACCACCAAGGAAGTCCTTTGGCTCTGTTCTCTCATTGCAGATCTCTTCACTCCCCTCACTTCTTTGACCATACTATTCTTTGACAACCAATTGGCTATTGCTCTTACCAAAGACCACCAACACCACGTGTGTATCAAACATATCAACATTCATTTCTATTTCATTTGATGGGTCATCAATAAAGGAAAGCTTCACCTAATCTTTTGTTCTACCAATGACATGGTTGCAAGCACCCTTATGAAAGCTCTTATATTGCCCAAAGTCAAACATTTTGCCACTGAACTCAGACTGCACATGGCTTGAGTGTTACAGTTGAGGAGACCCCCTATTTATTTCCTTCTCCTCACCCTCCTCATCTCCCATCTCCTCTTCCTCTGTCATCTTTCTTGCCATCCTTCCACTTGGACCATCTTGGATCCTCCCTTTTCTCAGAGATCTGAGAAGATCTCTGAGACTACCACATTTCCCCTGACACCTGGGCAGACCTGTTAGATGAATCCCTCTTTGAGGGATAGGGCCTTCATACCACCTTCAGGCACTTCCTCCCACTGCCTCTGGGTACTCCCTCCATTGCCTCTGGGACTCTCCTTTTTCCTTTATGACTCATTCTCTCTTTGACTTGTATGAACTCGCACTGATGCTGCCTCCTACACCACCTTCTTTTTATAGGTGATGCATATCCCTTTATATCACTCACCTATACCTCACATTGTAAAACAAGTAACAAGGTCAAAGACCTTGTAAGAGTTAATGTAGAAGGGGTGAGTACACTTGTCCCAAAGGGGTTCTGTAGGAGGGAAGTTAGAAGAAGGGTTAGCTATGACTGACCACAGCAGAACAGAGTATCCAGAATAGTCCCAGGTACACAATGATGAGGGAACATAAAATCCAAAGCAGATTGAGTAAAAGAATGAGTGGTCTGACCTAGGACAAGGGTTGGATAAACAATAATAAGAGCTATCTGGTCAAGGATAAGGACCAGATACTAGGACAAGGAAGGGAGTCAATCAAGGACAAGGACCAACAATGACAATGATGAGGGGAACTGTAGCAAGAAAATTAGGAGTGAACAGAGATGATTATTCAAATCTAGGTACAAACTTTTTATAGTCCGGGCATTTCCAAGACTTTGGTAACTAGGTTACTGGAGAAGCATATTATAAGGATCTGGAGGTGGCAGTGGCTAATCATAATAGAAGTAAGGAAGGAACATAGGGAGAAGTAGAAGGAACTACTAAAAAAAAAAAAACAAGAAACAAGATGGTGGATTGAAAATGATACCAGACCATATATGTAGTATCTGGTATAACTCAGACAGCAGATAGATGGTATGGATAGGTGATACCATATCAGATAGAAAAATAAAGGCTTGACTTACCTCAGACTGGACATAGAGGACATGGAACATGATGAAGATCACTTGAAGGATGTCTGAATGAAGGGGAAAGGACAGGATGTAACTGTAGAGAGCTAGAGGCTCCTACATCTGAGGGGGTCTTTGATACTGACTGTCCCCAGTCAGACCATGTGACTGTGGGAAAGTCCATGTTGGCTAGAACAATGGTGAGATCCATATAAAATTGTTAGTTGTTGGCTAAACCTTCTTCATTGTTCTTCAACCACATCCATCATCCCCTTCTTTTCTATCACCTGCCATATCCACTTTTAACAAACTCCTTGCTTTTGCCATGCCTGCTGCCACTGACAGTCCACAAGAGCTTTCACACAAGCAATTGTGATCTGCCAATGAGCTTGTTTTCAACACTGCGATGACAATGCTGGATGACAAGGAGGAGTTGCAAGAGGAGCAAGAAATGTGGGTGGTTGAATGGGATTGATGCCTGGTGCATACCCATTATGTTTGCTTGATCCCTCTACTAACCAACTTGCTAGGTGCATGCCCCCTCCTGCCTGCTAAAGGTGAGGGAGTGCAGAATTGAAGTGCTTCTGGATGGTAGGACTGCAGAGAAGATGCAAGAGGCAAATCCAATTTCTGGCAAGTGGAAAGTGGAGGCAGTGGATTGACATTGCCAATGCAAGGAGCAAGAATGAGAAGTGCAAGAGTAGGGACAATGCAAGCACAAGCATGAGTCACACATTCAAGAAGAGCAGCAGCCATCAGAGGTCAGTCAGGCTCCATCACCTTTGGACCTCAATACACCCAGACCATTCATTTCCAAGGCGACTGCCCAGGAAAAGGTAAGTCATGGATTGATTTGAAATGAGTTTACTGATGTATGTGATAGTGACAGCAAGATGTTCAGGATGAAAACAGGGAGGACAAGGAGAATGAGAATGAGGTGGAGGAGATCCACCAACCAAGAAGGTAGTGACTGGTCCACTGGTAATAATGCACAAGGTGCCATGCAGTGCCTGTGCCCAGAGCAAGAAGGTATGCAAAGGGGCTGAAGATAGGATATGCACATGATGTACACAATTGAAGGCAAAGTGTAACAAGTCGCTTGGGTGCAAAAAGGGGCAGAAGAAGGCAGAAAAGGTACAGGTGGTGGTTGATAAGAAGGGCAAGGCCCCAGGTGCGTGAACTGAATTGTTAGTCCTACACTGATCTAACTCACTACTTAGCTTACTGTATCTGATGCATGGTTGCACACAGCATCCATTCCCCACCACTGATCCAATCATCCTTGACAATAACAACAACAATGCTGAAGGGACACTGGAGTACCCCATCGTGAGAGGAATCCCCATGCCTCCTATCACAAAACCGGTCCTCAATGCTGGCATACTGTACACACTATCAAATGGCTGGAGGGGAAATTTTGGTATACCCAGTCCCACATCAAGGCTACAAAGGTGGCAATGATGGACTTGGAGGTGCAAGTTGCCAGGCAGATGAGTGAACTCAACTTGATCAAGGCCACATTGGAGATGATGTCGGGGGGGTGTCCATCACATAGCAGGTAGTCCTCTTCATATCATTGTATCATCATGTAGCAATCTGATTGTGTCCAATCCATGTCCAATCTGTTACAGTTTTGGATGTACTCCTGGTCTTTTTCCTCCTCCTACAACCCCATGCCCCTCATGTGACCACTCCTGTTACTGGACCACCTGCTCCCAGCACATCCTAGTGCTCATTTATGCTTGATGTGACGCGTCTTGCAACAGCCCGGGACCACCTCTCACCACATCACCTTTCCCAGTATCTCTTGACACAGCCACCCTCCTGCATCCTGATCCTGGATCTTCCCTGGATCTTCCCTGGAATATCCCCTTGGGATCTTCCCACCACCTTCTCCGGTATCCCTTGCACAGCCCTCCTGCTATACTCTCAGATCACCCTTGCACTGCTCTTTCAGTGCTTCTTTGCACAGCTGTCCTCCTGTGCTCCTTGGTGATCACCATCTTAGTTGAGGCCAGATCTCTCCTCAACATTGCCACCACCTCGTGTTGCACTCTGACCTCTGTTCACCCTTGTGACCACTCACATGCCATCACAACATGTCACATCACACTGATTTCCACAATGTGTCCTTTCACTCGTGAACTTCCCACAGCAGACCCCTCCTGCTATTCTGGGCAATACCCTTGCCACACTGATACTGGGTTTCCTTTTCAGATATGAACTATTACCATATTTAGGTTAGACTATGCACAGACCACCATTACCAGATTGGGATACACCTACCCTAAAGCCCTTACAGCCAGGGTATATAAGTTCGAGCTCCTCTCAAACACTTCTCTCTCTCTAACCTTGATCTGACACCTAAAATGTACACCTTACAGTTACTCTTGCAGTATTCATCATCTGTTCCCTGCAACATTCCCTTGCTTGATCTCTACCTTGCCCTCCCCTCTTTTTTCCTTTGTTGAAGGACTCTGTTGACATCATCAAGAACCCTCCGACCTTCTTGAGGTCATCTAGGTCTCGGTCAACCTCCCTTGTTGTTGACCTGGTCCAGGAACTTCTGTTCCTGCCCTTGCTCCCCCAATGTCTCGTCGACATTGGCTTGTCTCTCAGTTCTCTGCTCCCATACAGAGAACTAGGCCTATCCATTGTCAACCTCAATATCCAAGACTCTCGCCTAGGTTAAGGTCTTCCAACCTTATTCAACTTGGACTCTCGGTCATCATCTATCTTGGGATACTCCTTTTAATATCCCTCATTGTTCGTTGCCAGGCATTCCAACAAGCCTGAAGGTATCCTACGAGTTAGGACCCAACAAGAGTTAGGCTTAAGACAGCCTACACTTCATGTCTACTTGTATGACTATCCCTGGTCGTAGTTGTAACACAATCCATGTCCAATCCAGGGAGCCTGAGTGATCAGAAAAAAACAAGTAAGTATTGAAACATAAGATCAATCAAAGTGAATGATAAGAAAAGACCAGGTGTAAATTCTGCTCAACTTGTCTTCATTGATCGCCTTCTTGCATCTATATCTACATTAATCCCACAAAGTGGATACTGGATTATACTGGACGGAAAAGAATAAAAGCAGACAAATGGGCACAGTCTCATTGTGCATTCGAAGCATACAATTTAAGTAGTAAGTTCATTGAGATGTGGAAAGAAGGAAAAGACTTTTTGTTTTTGTTTTTATTCTGTTTTGTTTTCATAGTCCAAGAATATGAAAAACAAGAGAAGATGAAAATGTCTGAGTATTCATGTAATTGTCTGTTGTCTTTAGCAACATCATGTGTTGTTTAGATACTCTGGTTGAAACCTGGGATAGAAAAAGAGACACTGGACTAAACCTGGGATGAAACAGATATATAGTGGATATAGTGTCGGATAGTGAAGTGGAGTAGATATTGAAGAAGACTAGTCCATGATGTCATCATCATCATCATGCTCCATATCTTCCTCAGTGTTGTATTCATCTAGGTCTTGATTGTCCAATCTGGTCAAATCAGTAACTGGAATGGAGATCTTCTTGCATGGGTGGTAGGGTAACAACTGAAAGGCTACATACTGAAGTCTTGAGATGGTGCCATCCAACTCAGTTAGCAGGTACAATCCTCCAGTAGTCCTGTGAAGGACTACCATCAGACCAAGATAGCAGGGCTTCATTTTCCGGTTCAACTCCTTCTCAATCTGGAAAGTTATAGTCATGTATCTGATTTTTGAACTGCACCTCAAACTGCTTGATGGATGCAAACTGAGACAAGAGTATGCATTCCTTGATAGCATCTATATCCTCCTGGCACTTTTGGAGCTGGCAAGCTTGCCAAGCAATCAGGGTGGATCTAGAAACATTGTCAGATGTAAGTGCAGGAACTAAGAACATGGCTTCAGATAGATCAAAAGAAAAAAGCAGTTCAACACCATGTACCATAAAGTATGGCAAGAAACTGGTTGATTTCAAGATTGTAACTCGCTCTGCCCAGAAAATGGAGTGAGCTGTTGAAGGCCAGTGAACCTCCCCTCCCAGGGTACTTTTGATAATGGCCTCCCAGACATTGTAGTGATGCTGCTCAACCACACCATTCACCTGTGAATTGTAGGGAGAGATCTGAATATGGCAGATGCCATACTGGTTTACCAGGATATCTAGGGCCTGCACAAAAGCAGATCCATTGTCAGTCACAAGCTTGGATACAGCTCCCCAACAACAAAGAATTTCTTTGAAAATGAAAGATGCAATGGCAGACATGTTCTTGGATCGCAGCATTCACCATTCAGGATACACTGTGAGAGTGCACTGTGCTTGGACAATATAGTGATATCCACTGGATTGTGGCATTAGCATAGTGTCAATATGAATCTTTCGAAACAGTCTGCCCACCATCAGAATGGTAGGTGGAACATGCAGCTTCTGGGTTTGGCAGATTTGACACTTGTGACAGGTTCAAATATACCATTTGATGTCTTCAACCAACATAGGCCACCAGAAGCACAAGAGCAAACATGTCTGGACTAAGAAGACACCTTTGTGCCCGAGGTTGTTATGAGCCTCTCTGATGAGTCTGTAACAGCATTCAACTGGTATGACTAGCTGATGGTGACCATGCAGTTCCCAATGGTACAGGGACCCATTGAGGATGAAGAATTGAGTTGCCACATTGACGAAGGAGGTAAACTCCCCATCAGAAAGGTCAGGTGGATGAAGTTAAGTGTCAAGAAAGTCACAGATTTGGGTGATCCACACCTCCTTCACAATAGCGTTTGCTGAGCAAGGAAGCACTGGATCGCCTTCCTGAGAGTTGGGATCAGATTGAAGCAAGGTGGATAGTACATGAAAGAAGGGAATGACAATGGCAGATTGCCTAGGAAGGTGAGCACTGCAAATGGTGAGAGGAAAGCGATCATTCAATAAGGAAATTGAAAAAGAATAAGTATTGTCCAGCCAGTCCTCAAAGTCATCCTCATCAGGGGGGTCCTCCTCAGATGGTGGTTGATGAGAAAGGCCATCCACCCCAGTATGGCAGGTAGCAGAAATGTGAACAAGACAAAAGTTGAATAAGAGAATGCCTGTGATTCACCTATTAATGGTTGCATTGGGCTGAAGGTCAGAGTTGTTAATCATCCCCTTGATGTACTTCATGTCCATTTCTACCATAAAATTGGATAGTCCTAAAACAAATATAAGGACTGCTCACAAGGTGTGGAATAGTCCATAAGGCTCAAGTTTGGCTTGGGAGTAACAACTCTCCACCTCAGTTAGGCTGAGGGAATCAAAGCAGTTTGGGTAGCACTTCCCATCATCTCCTTTCTGAGAGAGAATGTATCTGACTGTGATCACAGATGTGTTGACAGCCAGGATAACCTTGCATCTGGACTCATAGTCTAGATGGTAGAGTGCTTGGGAATTTCAGATCACATCCTTCAGACTCTGCATAGCGACTTGTTGACATTCCCCCCATTTGAAGGGAACCTCTTTACAAGTCAGATCAACCAAAGGATGAGCAATAGAAGCAAAATTGTGAATGAAAATACATAGCATGCCACATACTCCAAGGAACCCATGAACATGAGTAGGTTCTGGCACTTGGGCCAATTCCTAATCTTCTGCATCTTTGTCTCATGGGGAATGCAACCTTCAATGATACACTTGTGTCCAACCACAGTCACATCTGGTGCAGCCAGAATGAACTTCTTGGTGGATACCATGGCACTGACATTTTGCAGACATTGAAGGATACAGTTGACCACAATGAGATGTTCCCAAATGAATTGACAAATTCCAGGATTATCTGGAATCATCTCATAGGTACCATCCAGTGATTGGTAATGAGTGGTCACAGATTTGACAGGAAGGTTGTCAATGAATGGGTAAGTGTAGTGGGGGATCTCGTCTTGTAGGATGAACAACATGTTGGCCTGATAGATTTGTACCATGTTGGTATAACCCATGGGAACCATGATGAGGTGATGTGGACCCAGCAGACTATTAAAGGTGGTGAGGTTGTGAGATTCTAGATGAAGTGGTTGTTGGTTGTATCTGGCAAACAAGTCCATCATCCCATATACTGCAAATCCAGCAAAAGATTCAGCAAAGTGCTTGATGAAAGATGGCATGAATGAGTTGTGGATAGTGATGCCATTGAGTGGTTGCAAGTCATGGACCAGATGAAGTGTCTTCCCATCCTGCTTGATGACACAGAACCAGTGAGATTGGTAAGAAGCTGTGGAGGGTTCGTAGAGACCAGATGCAATCCAGTCTTTGATGATCTGAATAGCTTCTGCCCACATAGACAGAGGAACCAGAATATTATGAAGTGCCCATGGCATATGAGGAATGGTGGGGATCTTGACAGGTGGAAAGTAGTGTTCGTCGAGACAACCTTACTCAGTTGGAATCCAAGTGAAAGCTATTTTGTGGTCTCAGATTAATCAACAAACAAGCTTAACCTCTTCTGGCCAAAGCCAGTTGGCAGGGTCAAGATCTAATTTGTCAGCACATTCCTGGGTGAAATGGATACCAGGAATAAAGTCTGGAGGACGTGAAGGAAGAGATTTCAATCCAGTGAGTGGATCATCCAGAAGGATTCAAGTGATGTGAAACTCCTCGTCAGTAGGAGCCACCACTGAATGAACCTTTTTAGCAACTGGCTTGTAAGCAAGCAAGTGTGAAGAGGAATCATAAGAATAAACAGAAGAAAGTGCAGAAAGTGCATCAGAAGTTAACATGGACTGAGTAACAGACAGGAATGAGTAGTCTGGAGAAGAAGGAATAGGTCCAATAGAGAGTGGGGGAAAATGAGTATATGAAGAAGAAAAGAGAAGACTTGAAACATAATATTGGTAAGAAGATGATGCAAAAGAAATCAAAGCAGATGAGACAAATGAAATATTGGACTCTCTCCAACTGGTAGGCAGATCATCAATGTCTAAAAACCCATCTCTACTATGGACTGATGGCTGTTGCACTGTTTTTTTTTTTCTGCAACAAGGGCACTCTTCAGACCAAGCACGGGTTGGCATAGTGTACTGCTTTCCTATGTTAGGGTCACAAAGAGTGATGGTCTGAGAGCCATCTGGAAAGTCATTAGTTATAATGCTCATAAGACAATGGAATGGGCATTTGAGGAGGAGGTCAAAGTTGGTGCATGCCAAGATCTGTACTTGCACCATGACCTCTTCTGCACCAAGGTCAATGACCAGGTTCTAGAGAACACTGATTGTTGTATCAACACTAGTGTTTGCTGACAATATCTTCATCGTGTGGTCAGACCAAACCAGCAGTCTGAGTCCCTCCCACATATGCTTGGGCATAGCAATGATCTTGGATCCGGAATCCAGAACACCCATGATGGTGCATCCTGAACTCCCTAATGTGACCTTAATGGCCCTAAGAGGAAGGCTGTAATGGGAGATGATTAGTCCATCCTTGTTCTGAAGGATATGGTCACCATATTCCTGAGCAACAGAAGACAGATCAAGACCTGCAAGTTTGTTGACCTGCACAGTCAGGGTTGAAGGACTCTGTGTGACATGTTTGATGGTTGTGAGGTCATGGAATTGCTTCCAGATTTCTGGTGCAACTGCCAACAAGTCCTTCACAGGTACCAGAATGCTACTGTCCAGCACCTGCTTGAGTACTCATTTCAGCACAGTCTCATCCTTGAGTTGGAAAGAGTATTTATACTGTGAAGTGGAAAAAGGTGGGTTAGCTTGGGACACTCATGATGGGAATGTACCAGGTCCACTGGATTGGGCAGATGCAAATCTCAATGAAGATGAAGAGGTGGAAGGACCTGAAATGATCCAAAGCAACTATGCTTCAGGCAACACCAAACTATCAATATCAAGTCGAAAGGAAATGAAAAGAAAGTGAGCCCTAAGGTCTCCTGAGTCCTGCTTTAGATGGAAGTATCCAAAGAGACTAGACTGGGGATTCCAGCCGTAGTCCTCTGGGTTTATATATTCATACTAAGTGTGTACATGTTGTGTCTAGATCTAACGATCTAGGGCATAGGATAACAGTAATTAAATACATGAGGCATAGGCATGCGGAATGGATGGAATGGTGATTAAATACACATGTTGATGGTGAGAGTGGAATGGAAGCATGATGGAGATGAATGTGAGAAATTATATAACCATATCAGGATTGGATCTCAGATCCAATCAGGGAAAGAGAAAAGAATCAAAGTGCATTCATAGCACGAGTCCATCTAGTGGCTCTAAAGAAAGTAAAAATGATGTGGGTGAGCACACATGACTATCACGTGATCCGATAAGATAAGAAAAAGAATATCTGATTACGACCATAACACTACCCCCTCTCTATGAATTGGCTTTCAGATGATTATAGGGTGTGTTCTTTTTTGAGAGCTCAGTCATTGGCTCCGGTCGCTTCTCAAAGAGTAGCATGAATTGATCGGATGGGATACTCAATGCTCTAGGCACAGAGGGGTGGGTTGAGTGGAACTCTTTCAATACTTCGTTGGCATTGACAAGATTTGACTTCGGTTCCCAAGTTCGATCTGTTTCTGTATAGCCCCTCCAGTGGACTAGGTATTTGAGTTTGCCTCTTTTAAGGCAGGAATCGCATAGGTAATCAATTTCCCATTCATTGTCATGGTCTTCTGAGACATTGACTGGTCCCAGCCGATGTGAAGGCTGTCCTTTCATACAGTCCTTGTATGGCTTAATCTGTGAGACGTTTACGATGGGGTGAATCTGCATAGATTTTGGTAGATGCAGTTCTACTGCATTTTCTCCTTTGAGTGACATAATTTTGAACAGGCCTAGCCAACATTCATTGAGCTTCTTAGAAGCGCAAGTTAATCTAAGGTTTTCTGTGGACAACCATACTAGTTGGCCCACGGCATAGGGGGGTGGTGCAGAGCGGTGTCTATCTGCTTGTGTTTTCATATTTTGCTGTGCTTGCAGCATGTTTTTCTTGGCCTTGTCTATAGTAGCCTTCATGTCCTTGGCAAACTGTTGTGCAGAAGAAGCATGATCCAATGCAATGGGTTCTATTCCCATGTGTGGCTCATAAGATCGAGTTACGTCAAACGGTGACTTCTTAGTCGACATATACTTTTTGTTGTTTATCAAAAATTGTGTGATGGCAAGCCAATCGCTCCATAATTCCTGCTTGTTGAAGCAGAAGATATGTAAGAGTTTTCCAACTTCCTTGTTTACAATCTCTGATTGTCCATCCATCTGTGGATGGAAAGAAGTGAGAAGCTTGATATCAATACCGAGTGCATCATTAAGGTGTTTCATAACTTGCAAGGCAAACTGTGGCCTGTGGTCTGAGGTAATAGAACATGGAAGTCCGTGATGCTTCCAAATGTTATTCATAAAGAGTTTGGCCATGTCTAGGGCCAAGCATGTGTCGTACATTGGGATCAGTTCCACTTTTTTGGAAAGTCTGTCCACAACTGTGAGAATAGCATTATATCCATGGGAATTGGGGAGTCTGGTGATGAAATCGGCTGTGATGTGTTCCCATGGGGTATTCGGAATAGGGAGAGGGTGTAATAAGCCTGCAGGTGCTGTATTGGTTCCTTTGAACCTAGCACATGTCTTGTAGTGCGATACATAATCTTTCATAAATGTGGCCATCCTGGGCCAATAGTAGTGTCATTGCAGGAGTTCCAGCATTTTCTCATAACCTGGGTGACCTGCGAGTGGTGTGTCATGATGTTTTTCCAATATCTCCATCTTGAGAATATTAGAATCTGGCATGAATATGTGCCCTAAGTTGTCGTAAAGACATCCATTGCGTTCCTTGGCAATACTCTTCTTGGCAAGCCTCTGTACGTCCACTTCGTTGAGCAAGCACATTGTGTTGAATATCTTTTGTCGTAAGATAGACCCATCATCCTGAATCAAGATTCCAGATCTGATCTTGTCCGGGGTTATAACTGTTATTCCTTTGTTATCATCCTCAATACCCTCCATATGTTCTTCACGTCTCAATAGTGCATCTGCTTTGCCCATCGTAGACCCTGGCTTGTAGTGCCAAGTCATGTTGAACCTGGAAAGATACATTGCCCAGCGCGCTTGGCGTCGATTGAGATCTTGTCGTGTTATGAACCACTGGAGGTTGGCGTGATTGTTCCATATTTCAAATGGTAGCCAAGCTCCTTCTAAGTGGTGGTGCCAATTCTCTAGCACTTGAATGACCGAAAGCATCTCTTTATTGGCAATGAGATAATTATGTTCTGTTGGTGTCATGGCATGTGAACTATAGGCAACTGGATGCCATACGCCATCTTTCGTAATTGAAAGCACTGCTCCTGTGGCGAAATCAGATGCATCGCACTCTAGGCAATACAGGCATGTCTCGTCTGGGTAAGCAAGAACCGATGCAGTGGTAAATGCTCCTTTGAGCATGTTGAAAGTGTTCTGTTGGGCTTCCAGCCAATGGAAGGGTTCATCCTTTTTCATCAAGTTGTGCAGTGGCCTTGCTACTGCAGCGTAATCCTTGATGAACCTCCTATAGAAATTGGCAAGTCCTAAGAAGCTTTGTACTCCTTTAACTGTCTTTGGTTCAGGCCATTCCTATATAGCGGATACTTTCGAAGCATCCATCATAATTCCATCCTTTTCCACAATCATTCCGAGGAAATCAACCTTTGTGACTGAGAAAGTGCACTTTTCTGGCTTGACGAAAAGGTTGTTCTCTTGTAGTCATTTTAAGACTTCCAGCATGATCTTGTCGTGTTCTGCCTGGTTGTCTGTTTTCATGAAAATAAGGATATCGTCGATGTAAACAACAACAACTCTGTCCATATCTGTGTAAATGTCATTGACCATCGCTTGAAAGGTCGTGGGGGAGTTGCATAATCCAAAATACATAACAAGGGGTTCAAATGTGCCCTTAAAGCATGTGAATGTGGCTTTCCATTCACCGCCTTTTTTGATGTGAACATTGTTGTATCCCCACCGTAAGTCCATCTTGGTGAATAATTTAACTCCTTTGAGCTTATTGACGAGTTGGGAAATAAGGGAAAGTGGATAATTATTTTTTATGGTGTATTCATTGAGGTATCAGTAATCTTGTACCATCCTCTTTTTTCCATCTTTTTTCGGTATGAAGAATACTGGGGAAGTTTGCAGGGATTTAGAGGGGCGAATATATCCCTTAGTGAGCTGGTCTTCAATGAATGCTGTGACCTCTTCTTGCTCCTGTGGTAATAGTGGTATTATTCTGCCTTTCTTAGGCTGATAGCCCTCTTTCATCTCTATTGCGTGATCCCATGGTTTCCGCTTAGGCATCCATTCTGATTCTTTCTTCGAGAAGACATCCAAGAACTTGTGGTATGCAAAAGGAACCATTTCTTCAGCTGTTTTGGGTTTTTCATCTGTTTTTGTGGCTTTGGCGATATGTGCTTCTAGCCGTCTAATAGTGTCGTGAACTTCATATTGAATGTCTATTTCTTCTTTTGCAATTTTTTGTATCCAGTTGGGTTTATCCTGGAGTGCTCTGCACGTGGCTGGGCAATGCATCATCTTGACTGTTCCTCTAGTCCAATCTATCTTGGGGTTGTGGCGTTTGAGCCAACTGTATCTGAGGATAAACATGTTCTTGCCGAGATCTGTCACTTCCACCAAGATCTGCTTGCGGTGACCATCAAACTCTAAAACAAGGTTTGCACTGTGGGTAATCGAACCTGCTGAGTTTTTTGTGCCATCCACATTGTAAATGGGGATAGGGCATCATAAGGGTGTAAGGGGGATATCATGAGATTCCACCCAAGTTTTGTTGATAAAAATCACATTAGCTCCACTATCTAGCAGTGCCTCCGTGGAAATGAAATCTTTGCACTTTGATGACTGAGGCGCTACTTGGATCTTCATCACTACTTCGTGATCTAGTTTGACACTTCTGACGAAGATGTTGTCCAGGAATTCTGAGCTGGGGGAAGAAAAGGGGGAGGATTTAGGTAAAATGGGATTTGTTACAGGTTTACTCCTGTCACCGTCTGGTGGGTGCCCAGTGGAAGAAGAATCGGGTAAAAAGGTATCGTAATAGTCTGTGATCTCGTCTATGGCTAAACTAGAAAAAGAATTTTTAAAGTTCTGCTCCTTGGCTATGCACTCAGATGCACACTTTGGAGAACCTAATTTTTTGACTGGCCAGCAAACGTCTTGTAGTCCTTGAACCATGCTCTGGCCTCATCGAGTGACATATTTGTGATGGACTTGGTCCAATTGCGTCCTTTTCCTTTGGCTTTCACCTCCTTGGTTTGTGGGGAATCTGCTTCCCACATTGTTGCCACCTGAGGCTCCTTGGTTTCTGTGGCATGTGTCTGCCGGCCCCCAGAATTTTGTCCTCTGCTCAACTTCAAGCAGTTCTTTGAGTGACCTCCACCGAAGAACTTGCATGTCGGACATTGAACCTTGGGTGCATGGCACTCACTTGCGAAGTGACTGGGCTTTTTGCAGTTGTGGCAAACATGCTCTGTGTTGCCCTGGGCCTTGCCCTTTCCTTTGTTTCTG
>JBBPQP010000738.1:0-18022 GCA_038092555.1 Boletus subgraveolens
CTATCACGTGATCCGATAAGATAAAGAAAAAGAATATCCGATTACGACCGTAACAGTAATGTGCAGCCTCCGCTTCTTTCCAGGCTTTGTCTAAGTCTGCTAAGTGGGTTTCCAGGGTAGAGTTTATAGTCTTCCTGATTTTCAGGTAAGACTGCAGGGAGTATTTGAGCATCAGGGAGAAAGGAGAGCATTTGGTCACAGAATGTTCTGCCATGTTATGGAAAAACTTGGTGAATGTAAGGAGTTCCACTCATTTCTGGGGAATCCCTTTGCAGAACATTTGAAAGTAGGTTTCAAGCTCCTGATTATATTGCTCTGTCTCCCTGTTCGTTTGAGGATGATATGTGGTGGATAGGGACAAATCATATTTGAGTAGCTTGACAAGCTCTCAGGCAAAAGTAGAGGCAAATTGTGGGCCTCAGTCAGATAACAATTGGTCGTGAAGACTGGAGTGCTTGAATATGTGATTGAAAAAGAGTTGGGTGACTCCCACTGTGTCAATGTTCTTGGTACAAGGTACCAATATCACCCCCTTTGTAAGCCCATGGTTGACCATAACCATAACAGAATCAAAGCCATGCACCAGGAGGAGGTTGATAATAAGGTCTACCAAGAGATGTTGGAAGGGGCGTGTGGTGGTGAAGTTGACGGGGATGAGGGGGGGTGTTGTGAGGTGGGTTAAGACCTTGTGGGCCTGACAGGTAGCACATCCTGTGATGAAACGGTGAACAAAGGAAGAGATACCAGACCACCAATAGTCGTGGGAGAGAAGGGCAACAGTCCAGAGGTGGCCACCATATCTTCCTTCAAAGGAAGTATGGATGGTGTGGACCAGGTTGGGGCAGGTGTCAACAGGGACATAGAGGCAGTTCTTGAAATAGAGCCGCCCTTCAATGTAAAACCAATTGGTGGCTGTGGTGTGGCTGATCAGTGGTTCCTCTGCCTCCATCTTGTAGAGGGCGTCTAGTACCAGCAGGTTGGACCTGGTGAAAGCTTTAATTTTCTCCACAAAAGCCAGGTCAATGGCTCTAATCTGGTGGGAGAAGGCATTGTTGGGGAGAAGCTGGACATCAGCATTGTCAGTTGCTGTGTCAATTGTGTCCTTTCAGAACAGAGTATCCATGGGTTCCATCTGGGAATCCAGGAGGGCAGTGTAGGACAGATCGAAGTCCTGCAGAAAGAGCAGCCACTGTGCTTGGCAGTGAGAGAGTTTCCTTGGCTTTTTGAAATAGGTTAAATTCTTGTGGTCTGTCAGGACCATCACCAGGTGGAAGGAGCCCCAAAGATATTGGTGCCATTCCTCCAAAGCATGGATTACTGTGAGCAATTCATGGTCAAAGATGTCATAGTTTCATTCTGCCAGTGAGAACAAATGGGAGATATGTATCTCTGCAAGGGTGCAGGTCACCATTGCAATCAGGTTGCATCAGCACACCATCAGATGCCATGAGGGAGGCATCAGTCATAATCATGAAGGGTTTGGAGGGGTTGGGAAAGGTGAGAATGGGTTTGCTAGTGAAGACACATTGTAGTGCCCTGAAAGCAGTTTCCTGGGGGAGGTCCCAGTGCCAGGATTGAGACTTTGAAGTGAGGTCAACCAACGGTCAAGCAATCTCCAAGAAGGAAGGGATGAACCATCAATAGAAGTTGCAGAATCCTAGGAAGAATCACACATCCTTGATGTCCACTGGGGTCTTCCACTTGCCAATGGCTTTCAACTTGGCTGGGTCCATTTTGACCCCATCTCTGCTCACAACCATTCCTAAGTATTCCACCTCGGGTGTGGCAAAAGTACACTTTTCCAATTTGAGGAACATTTCATATTCTCAGAAACATTGTAGGACTTTCTGAGTCCATTCCTCATGTACTTTTGCATCTGCCAAGTGGATTAGGAGGTCGTCCATGTAGATGATCAACCATCCTTTTGCAATGTAGTCCCCAAACAAGTCATCCATGAATGCTTGGAAAGTTGCTGGAAAGTTGCACATGCCAAAAAACATTACAGCAGGCTTGAATAGGCCAAATGGGGTAAGGAAGGCCACCTTCCATCAATCCTCAGGTTTGATGAGCACATTGTTGTATCCCCATTGAACATCAAATTTGGTGAATATGGATGAGCCTTTCAGCTTATCCACTAAGTCTGATATAAGTGGGAGGGGATAGGCATTCTTGATTGTGTGCTCATTGAGATATCAATAGTCTTGACAGGAGTGGAGTTTTCTGTCTTTTTTCTGAACAAAGAAGAAAGGAGAGGCCTGTGGTGATTTCGAGGGGACAATTTTGCCAGTTTTTAGATGTTCATCCATGAATTCTTTGCAAGCAGTGGTTTCCAAGAAATTCAGAGGGTAAGCCTTTGCTCATCAAGGAGTAAAGGAATCATTTAGCTTGATGGCATGGTTGTATGCATGCAATGGTGGAAGCTTGGTGGTGTCTTTCTTGTCAAAGACATCCACATAGTCTTGAAATGCCAAAGGTATCATCATAGTGGTCTTGTCTTGTTGTTGTGCAATGGTCATTGATAAAGTAGTTCATCTCAATACAAACTCTGGGATATCTCTGTGTGCCCTGAAGAAGCGAGTGTGCTGAATTGCTGTCCATTTCCTGAACTCTTCATAGAGTTCCTGCTCGATTTGTTCTTCTTCATTACATCCTAGATACCTCAACAGGTATCTTTGTTTCAAGACCTCTGAGTTGGTGCCTGCAGTGTCTCAATATCTGGATGGGGTGATTGTTACCCATCCCTGGGTCCAGTGAACATCTGGATTGATTGATCAGAACCAAGGTATTCCGAGGATGACATCATCTTTGCCACAATTCAGGATATAAAGATCTTGCTGTTCCTTTATTCCTCCATAGTCCAAGACCACTGTTGTCTTGAACTTAATCATTCCAGATTGGTTTTTGGTTCCATCTGCATTCCATGCCTTGATGGATGTGTGAAGTCTGGTAATATCCAAGCCCAGTCACCTAACTGCTTCCTTATTTATGAAGCATCCAGTTGCTCCAGAATTCAATAGCATGTGCATTTCAATGATTTTGCCATCCTGCTTCCAGATTGAGAGGGGAATATGAATAGAATTCAATCTCAATCCAGAAATACATACAGGGGCTATCATAACAGAAGGTATTGATGTCAATTCAGTCCTTCCTCCTAAAAATGCGCTGGTGCTTGGGAAGTTCTGGCACCCATTGGTGCCTTCCTTATATCTCCTCCTTCGGGGTGGGTACTGGCAAGAGATGTGGATACGGGTTCCTCTTTGGCTTCAAGGACATGGACATGTTCATTGTCCCACATAGCAGCTTCTTGTCCCTTCAATGGGACTCCTTTGTCTAGTGAAGGATCAAATGAGAATTTTAATATGTATCCTCAAAATCTCATTCCTGCTTTGCCCATGTGAAAGGTCTTTAATGAAGTTGTCCAGCAGGTCATTGGCAGCAGGTGGTCTTCCAGGGGTGGGCTGGGTTTCCATGGCTCTGGTTGGGCCGAAAGTGATGGGCTGCCACTTGGGTGACTGCAATGATTCTTCATAGAACAGCTTTTCTTCTTGCATATAAAGCTCAATGTTCCCTAATGCAGCAATAACACCCTGCTGGAGAGATGGTGATTTTATCAATATCCATAGCATTGGGATCATGAGAGCGACTATGGCTGCCATAAGCTGGCTATGGGTCCCTTCTGATGTTCCTAATTCTCTTGAAGTTCCCTTTGATTTCAGATGATTTCTTGTAAACATCTTCCATAGAGGTTGCTGTCTGGAGGGTTCCAGATATGGTGAGTTGAGTGGTGATCTGTGGGTTGAGTCCTTGCAGGTACTGTTACAGTTGTAACTATGAAAACCCTTTTATCACATCCTTTTTCATTATCTTATCTTATCAGATCATGTGATTAGGTCATGTGTGCTCACCTGACACCAGTTTTATCTATTCTTCACTAAGTGCTCATGGACACTTGCAACTACAGACGCTTCACTTACTTCTTCCCTCTCTCCCTGATTGGATCTGAGATCCAATCCCGATATGGATATATTATTCCCATGGTAATCTCCATGTTATGCTTCTCTTCCATTCTGCCACACTGTGTGTGCACCTCATGCTATTAATCTCCGCTCCTTCCATTCTACATGCACATACCTCATGTAATTAATTACCATTCACCCTATGCCCTACATCGGTAGATCTGATACATACATGTACACACATAGAATTGCTATATAAACTTGAGGGCTAAGGCTGGTGAACTCTAGTCTAGTCTCTTCAGATATCTCATCCAAAGCAGGACTTTTGAGACCCTAGGGCTCACATTTCATTTCTCATTTCTTCCCAGTAGTTTGGTGTTACTTGAAGCATAGTTGCTTTGGGTTGTTTCAGGTACCATTTGAGGAGAGCATTGAGGTTGGTGATCTTGGACCTAATGGAGAGAAGGGAGAAGGTGGAGACATATTTCTTGAATCCTCTGGGGTCTCTGGTATCTTGTACAAGTGAAAAGAGTTCCACTCATGCTTGGGCAGCAGTGTCATAAGGAATGAATGTATTCTTGAATGCTTCTCGGATGGCAGTGAAGTGGGTCTGTCTAGCAGGTATGGTGCTGTCTTTAATCTTGGCAAGCCATGCTTCAGTGAAGGCCTTTCCTCTTCCTTTCTGCATTCTGTTGAGGAAGATTTAACTCTTCATGAGGTCTCCAAGGTTGTTGTTAAGGGAGAAGTAGCCTTCCATAGCCATGAGCCATTGGTTAGCATCACTGGATTTTTCAGAGAACTCTTCCAGTAGGGCAGCTTTAACTCCTGGCATGTTTTTATCATTGCCTTTATTGTCATTTGAGTTAAGGTCATCTCTTGGATTAGGAGGGGGAGTGTTTGGGAGAAGATTTGTTCATCTGATGAAATCCTCATAATAGGTTCTGTTGTCATTGTCACTGTCAGAGGGGTCTTCCTTTGGTTCCTCAGAGATGGGAGGTGGGTGGACTTTCCAGAGGGAGGTTCCACTTGTGGTTGATCTGAAGAGGAAACTCTGGAAAGAGTGGGGGATGAAGTGTGACATTGAGGTGGAGGAGATACGGTCCCGGTATGAGGTTGTGAACTAATTCTTCTGGACATAGTGGGAGATGGCAGATTGGGGATGGGAGAGAAGGCATGTGACAGAGGAGTGGGCTGTGGTGAAGAGATTCATTGTTCTTTGTCAGAGGATCTGTCTTCAAGGATCTGGGATAGGTTGATTCTTCTTGTCTTGTCCTTGGAAATAGACTACCACTGGGCAGTCTCCTGGGGAGTTGGGGCTTGATAGCACCACAAGGTAGTTAACCTTGATATTTTGTTACAACCGATGTAACAATGGTACACATCTATGTTCATGTACACGTTCCTGCACTCTGGTTGACTTTTAGTTAAGAGTTTGAGTGGAATGTCTAGCTGAAGCTAGGTAGACTTGGTCTGGCCAAGCATGGTAATGAGGTGAGGGTGGAAAGGAGCTGAGGTGCAAGAGGAAGGGATTCTCAGAAACATGTTGATGATACCCAGAAAGATGTATATTCAGGTTAAGGTAATGTACAAGCAGCACTTGAATATATACACTAGTAGACTTTAGGGCTGGTGGCTGAGTCTGAAGTCTAACTAGAAAAGAGTACATGTCATGACACAGTCACGTGTAAGTAAACAATAATGGAAAAGGGAAAATGTATAGTCTACAAGGAGAAGACTATAGGGAAGAGGCGGTGTCCGTAAGAAAAAGGAAAGAGAAATTGGAAATGTACACATAAGGGAATATCCATAATGGGGAAAGCCCCAAAGAGGAAATGAGGCAAGGCACAGAGAGCTCTGGGGGCAAGGAAAAAGGCAATGAAGAGGTAGTGATAAGATGCAGCCCTGCCTAACCGAGGAATAGAGACTTGTCTAGGAGCTCTGCCCATGTATCTGGAGGGATTCCATACTCCTGGAGGGAAGAGAAGACCTCTTCAAAGAGAGAGTGGAGATGTAGAACAATCAGGAATGCATATGTAGAGGGCAAGAAGGAAAAGATGGGGAGTTCTCCAGGCTGCTCGTAACACATTCCCATCATGGGCATCTCAAGCTAGCCCATCTGCTTCCACTTCATAGTATAGGTACTTCTTCCAGCTCAAGAATGAGACTGTGCTAAAATGGGTACTCAAGCAGGTGCTGGACAATAGCATTCTGGTACCTGTGATGGACTTGTTGGCAGTCATGCCAGAGATCCAGGAGCAATTTTGTGACCTCACAACCATCAAACATGTCATGCAGGGCTTTTTGACCCCAACTGTGCAGGTCAACAAACTTGCAGGTCTCAATCCATCTTTTGTGGCTTGAGAATATGGTGACCATATCCTTTGGAACAAGGATGGACTAATCATCTCCCATCACAGTCTCCCTCTTAGGGCCATCAAGGTTACATTAGGAAATTTAGGATGCACCATCATGGGTGTTCTGGATTCTGGATCTGAGATTATCACTATGCCCAAGCATGTGTGGGAGAGACTCAGACTGCCAGTCCAGTCTGACCACACAATAAAGATGTTGTCCACTAACACTAGTGTCAATATGATGATTGGTGTCCTTGAGAACCTGGTCATTGACCTTGGTGCAGAAAAGATAATGGTGCAAGTACAGATCTTGGCATGCACCAACTTTGACCTCCTCCTCAGATGACCCTTTCATTGTCTGTCTTATGAGCACTATGACTAATGACTTTCTGGATGGCTCTCAGACCATCACCCTTTGTGATCCTAACACAGGAAAGCAGTACATGTCAACTCATGCTTGGTCTAAAAAATACCCTTGTTGCTGAGAAAAGAAACAGTGCAACAGCCATCAGTTTGTGGTAGAGATGGGTTTTTAAACATTGATGATCTGCCTATTGGTTGGGGAGAGTCTGATATCTCATCTATCTCATCCACTTTGATTTCTCTCTCATCACCTTCTTACCAATATCCTATTTCAAGTCTTCTCTTTTCCTCTTCATATACTTGTCTTTCCCCACTCTTTATTGGATCTATTCCTCCTTCTCCAAACTACCCATTCCTGTCTGCTACTCAGTCCATGTTGACTCCTGATGCACCTTCTGCACTCTCTTCTGTTTATTCTTATGATTTCTCTTTGCACTCGCTTGCTTACAAGCCAGTTGCTAAAAAGGTTCATTCAGTGGTAGCTACTATTGACAAGGAGTTTCACATCACTCAAACCCTTCCAGATGATCCACTTGCTGGATTGAAACCTCTTCCTTCACATCCTCCAGACTTTATTCCTGATATCTGTTTCACCCAGGAATGTGTTGATAAATTAGATCTCAACCCTGCCAATTGGCTTTGGCCAGAGGAGGTTAAACTCATTTGTTGGTTGATCTGAGACCACAAAATGGCTTTCACTTGGATTCCAACAGAGTGAGGTTGTCCCAATGAATACTACTTCCCACCTGTCAAGATCTCCACCATTCCTCATATGCCCTGGGTACTTTGTAATATTCCAGTCCCTCCATCTATGTGGGTGGAAGCTATTCAGAACATCAAAGACCAGATTGTGTCTGGTGTCTATGAACCTTTCACAGCTTCTTACTGGTCTCACTGGTTCTGTGTCATCAAGCAGGATGGGAAAACACGTTGTTTGGTCCATGACTTGCAACCACTCAACAGCATCACTATCTGTGACTTCTCCACACCACCTTTTATTGAATACTTTGCTGAATCCTTTGCCAGATTTGCAGTATATGGGATAATGGACTTGTTTGCCAGATATGACCAATGACCACTCCATCTGGAATCTCATGACCTCACCACCTTTAATAGTCCACTGGGTCTGCATTGCCTCACAATAGTTCCTATGGGCTATACCAATGTGGTGCAAATCTATTAGGCCAACATGTCATTCATCCTGCAAGATGAGATCCCCCACTACACTTATTCATTTATTAATGACCTTCCTATCAAATCCATGACAACTTGTTACCAATCACTGGATGGTACCTATGAGACAATTCCAGATAACCCTGGAATTCATTGATTCATATGGGAACATCTTATTGTGGTCAACCATATTCTACAATGTCTACAAAATGTTGGCATCACTGTATCTGCCAAGAAGTTCATTCTTGCTGCACCAGATGTGACTGTGGTCAGACACAAGTGTACTTTTGAAGGTTACATTCCCCATGAGACCAAGGTGCAGAAGATTAGGGACTGGCCCAAGTGCCAGAACCTGACTCATGTTCACAGTTCCTTGGAGTATGTGGCATACTCCATATTTTTATTTGCAATTTTGCTTCTATTGCTTGCCCTTTGGTTAACCTGACTTATAAAGGGGTTTCTTTTAAATGGGGAGAATCTCAACAAGTCACTATACAGAGTCTGAAGGATGCAATCTGCAATTCTCAGACACTCCGCTGTCTAGATTACAAGTCCAGATGCAAGGTTATTCTGGCTGTTGACACACCTGTGATTGCAGTCAGATACATTCTCTCTCAGAAAGGAGATAATGGGAAGCACTACCCAAACCACTTTGGTTCCCTTAGCCTAACTGAGGTGGAGAGCTGTTACTCCCAAGCCAAACTTGAGCTTTATGGACTATTCTGTGCCTTACAAGCAGTTCATATATTTGTTTTTGAACTATCCAATTTTATGGTAGAGATGGATGTAAAGTATGTCAAGGAGATGATTAACAACCCTGACCTTCAGCCCAATGTGACCATTAATAGGTGGATTGCTGGTATTCTCTTATTCAACTTTCATCTTGTTCACATTCCTGCTACCCACCATACTGGGGTGGATGGCCTTTCTTGTCAACAACCATCTGAAGATGATCCCCCTGATAAGGATGACTTCAAGAACTGGCTGGATGATGCTTATTCTTTTTCAATTCCTTTATTGAACAATTGCTTTCCTTTCACCATTCACAGTGCTCACCTTTCTAGGCAATCTGCCACTGTTGTCCTCTCTTTTCAGGTACTATCTGCCTTGCTTCAATCCGATTCCAACTCTTAGGAAGGTGATCCAGTACTTTCTTGCTCAGCAAAGATTATTGCAAAGAAGGCATGGATCACCCAAATCCATGACTTCCTTGACACCTAGCTCTGCCCACCTGACTTTTCTAATAGGGAGTTTACCTTCTTTGTCAATGTGGCGACTTGATTCTTCATTCTCAATGGATACCTGTACTGTCAGGAACTGCATGGTTGCCACCAGCTAGTCATACCAGTCAAATGCTATTATGGACTCATTAGAGAGGTCCATGACAACCTCAGGCACAAAGGTGTTTTCTTGGTCCAAACATGTTTGCTCTTGCATTTCTGGTGGCCTATATATGTTGGTCAAAGATGTCAAATGGTATATTTGAACCTGTCACAAGTGTCAAATCCACCAAACCCAGAAGCTGCATGTTCCACCTACTGTTTCAGTAGTTGGCAGACTGTTTCAAAAAGTTCATATCAACACTATGCTGATGCCACAATCTGGTGAGTATCACCACATTGTCCACGCACAGTGCACTCTCACAGCATATCATGAATGGTAAATGCTGCAATTCAAGAATGTGTCTGCCATTGTATCTTTTATTTTTGAGGAGATTCTTTGTTGTTGGGGAGCTGTATCCAAGCTCATAACTGACAATGAATCTGCTTTTGTACAAGCCCTAGATATCCTGGAAAATCAGTATGGCATCCACCATATTCAGATCTTTCCCTACAACTTGCAGGCAAATGGCATGGTTAAACAGCATCACTATGATGTCTGGGAGGCCATCATCAAAAGTACCCTGGGAGGGAAGGTTTGCTGGCCTTCAACAGCTCACTCTGTTTCCTGGGCAGAGCAAATTACAGTTCTGAAATCAACTGGTTTTTTGCTGTACTTTATGGTACATGGCATCAAACTGCTTTTTCCTTTTGATCTATCCAAGGCCACATTCTTAGTTTCTGTGCTTACATCTGATGATGTTTCCAGATCTGCCCTAATTGCTTGTAAGCTTGCCAGCTCCAAAAGTGTCAGGAGGATATTGATGCTATCAAGGAACAAGTACTCTTGTTTCAGTTTGCATCTCCATCAAACAGTTTAAGATACAGTTCAAGAATTGGATATGTGACTACAATTTTCAACATGGTGACCTTGTCTTGGTCCAGAACTCCTGGATCAAAAAGGAGTTGAACCAGAAAATAAAGCCATGCTATCTCAGTCCAATGATAATCCTTCAAAGAACTACTGGAGGATTGTACCTGCTAGCTGAGTTGGATGGTGCCATCTCAAGACTTTGGTATGCAGCCTTTCAATTGCTACCCTACCACCCATGCAAGCAGATCACTATCCCAGTTACTGATTTAACCAGATTGGATGATCAAGACTTAAATGAGTATGATGCTGAGGAAGATATGGAGCATGATGATGATGATAATGTCATGGACTAGTCATCTTCATTATCCACTCCACTTCACTATCTGACACTATATCCACTATATGTATATCTGTTTCACCCCAGGTTTAGTCTGGTGTCTCTTTTTCTATCCTGGGTTTTGACTGGAGTATCTAAACAAAACATAATGTTGCCTAAGGATAATAGACAATTACATGATATACTCAGACATTTTCATCTTCTCTCGTTCTCATATTCTTGGACTACCAAAAACAAAAACAAAGTTTTTCCCCTCTTCTTTCTATGTCTCGATGAACTTACTATTTAGATCATGAAACAACCCAAAGCAACTATGCTTCAAGTAACACCAAACTACTAGGAAGGAAGTGGAAAATAGAAGATGAGCCCTAAGGTCTCAAGAGTCCTGCTTTGGATGGGATATCTGAAGAGACTAGACTGGAGTTTGCTAGCCTTAGCCTTCGGGTTTATATATTCATAGTAAGTGTGTACATGTTTGTATTGGATCTACTGATGTATGGCATAGGGTGAATGGAGATTAAATACATGAGGCATATGCATGTAAAATGGAAGGAGTGGAGATTAATAGCATGAGATGCACATGCAGTGTGGCAGAATGGAAGAGAATCATAGCACAGAGATTACCATGGGAATAATATAACTATATCAGGATTAGATCTCAGATCTAATTGGGGAAAAGGAAAAAGAAAGAAGTAAAGCATCTCTAGTGCAAGTGTTTGTAAGCACTTAGTGAAGAATAGAATAAAGCTGGTGTCTCGTGAGCACACATGACCTAATCATGTGATCCAATAAGATAAGATAACAAAAAAGAGTAGGAGAAAAGGTTTTCATAATTACGACTATAACACTACCCCCTCTCTATGAATCGGCTTCCAGATGATTATAGGGTGTGTTCTTTTTTGAGAGCTCAGTCAATGGCTCTGGTTGCTTTTCAAAGAGAAGCATTGATCGTTAGGGATGGATAATGCTCTAGGCACCACCAGGTTTCTAGAGTGGAACTCTTTCAATACTTTGTTGGCATTGACAAGATTTGACTTTGGCTTCCATGTGTGATCTGTTTTGTCGTAGCCCCTCCAGTGGACTAGATATTCTAGTTTGCCTTTCCTGAGGTAGGAATCACATAGGTATTCAATTTCCCATTCATTGTCATGGTCTTCTGAGATGTTGACTGGTCCTGGCCGATGTAAAGACTGTCCTCCCATGCAGTCTTTGTACAGCTTAATGCATGAGACATTAATGATGGGATGAATTTGCATAGATTTGGGAAGGTGCAGTTCTACTGCATTTTCCCCTTTGAGTGACATAATTTTGAACAGGCCTAGCCATCGTTTACTGAGCTTCTTAGAAGTGCAGGTTAAATGTAAATTGTCGGTTGATAACCAGACTAGCTGTCTGACTGCATATGTTGGAGTGGCACTGCACTTTTGATCAGCATAATGTTTCATATTTTGCTGTGCTTGCAGCATGTTTTTCTTGGCCTTGTCTATAGTAACCTTCATGTCCTTGGCAAATTGTTGTGCTGCAGGGACATTATCTGATGCAAGGGGTTCTATTCCCATGCGGGGTTCGTAAGACTGAGTTACATCAAAAGGTGACTTCTTTGTCGATGTATGCTTTTTGTTGTTTATAGAAAATTGTGCAATGGCAAGCCAATTGCTCCATAATTTGCTTGTCAAAGCAAAAGATGCATAGGAATTTTCCAACTTCCTTGTTTACAATCTCTGATTGTTTGTCTGTCTGGGGATGGAAAGAAGTGGAGAGCTTGGTATCAATACCAAGGGAATCATTGAGGAATTTCATAACTTGCGAGGCAAACTGTGGCCCACAGTCTGAGGTAATAGAACGTGGAAGTCCGTGATGCTTCCAAATGTGATTCATACAGAGTTTGGCTGTGTCTAGGGCCAAGCATGTGTCGTTAGTTGGAATTCGTTCCACTTCTTTGAAAAGTCTGTCCACGACCATGAGAATAGCATTATATCCATGGAAATTAGGAAGTCCGGTGATGAAGTTGGCAGTGATGTGTTCCCATGGGGTATTCAGAATAGGGAGAGGTTGTAATAGGCCAGCTAGGGCCTGGTTTGATCCTTTGAAATGTGTGCATATCTCGCAGCATGATACATAATCTTTCATGAAGGTAGCCATTCCTAGCCAATAATAGTGTCATTGGAGAAGTTCTAGGGTCTTCTCATAACCTGGGTGTCTGGCTAGCAGAGTGTTGTGGTGTTTCTCAAGGATTTCCATCCTGAGAATATTCGAATCTGGCACATAAATGCATCCTAGGTTGTCGTAAAGACATCCGTCATGTTCTTTGGCAATACTCTTCTTGGTTAGCTGCTGTATGTCTGCTTCACTGAGCAAGCACATTGTGTTGAATATATTTTGTCATAAGAGTGCCCCATCATCCTTGATCAAGATACTAGATCTGATTTTGTCTGGGGAAATAACTGTTATTTCTTTGTTATTGTTCTCAATACCTTCATATGTTCTTCACATCTTGATAGTGCATCTGCTTTGCCCATTGTAGACCCTGGCTTATAGTGCCAAGTCATGTTGAATCTGGAAAGGTACATTGCCCAGCACACTTGGCATCAATTGAGATCTTGTTGTGTCATAAACCATTGGAGGTTGGTGTGATCATTCCATATTTCAAATGGAAGCCTAGCTCCTTCTAGATGGTGGCACCATTGTTCTAGTGCTTGAATGACTGAAAGCATCTCTTTATCGGCAATGGAATAATTACATTCTGTGGGTGTCATGGTGTGTGAAGAGAAGGCAACTGGATGCCAAATACTGTCATTTAATATAGAGAGCACTGTTTCTGTGGCAAAATCTGATGCATCGCATTCTAGGCGATACAGGCATGTCTTGTCTGGGTAAGCGAGAACCGGTGCAGTGATGAATGTTTCTTTGAGCATGTTGAAAGCCTTCTGTTGTGATTCTAGCCACTGGAAAGGTTTGTCTATCTTCATCAGGTCATGTAACAGGTGTGCTACTGCTGCATAATCTTTGATGAATCTTCTGTAGAAGTTGGCGAGACCTAAGAAGCTTTGTACACCCTTGACCGTCTTTGAATCAGGCTATTCCCTAATAGCTGACACATTTGAAGCATCCATAGTAATACTGTCCTTTCCCACAATCATCCTGAGGAAATCTACCTCCGTGACTAAGAAAGTGCATTTTTCTGGTTTGATGAATAAATCATCTTCTTGGAGTCATCGTAGGACTTCCAGCACAATCTTGTTGTGTTCTTCCTGGTTGTCTGTTTTCATAAAGATAAGTATGTCATCAATGTAAACAACGACAACATTGTCCATGTCTGCAAATATATCATTGACCATTGCTTGGAAGGTTGCAGGGGAATTGCATAATCCGAAATACATAACAAAGGGTTCAAATGCACCCTTGAAGCATGTGAATGTGGCTTTCCATTCATCATCTTCTTTGATGCGAACATTGTTGTATCCCCATCATAAGTCCATCTTGGTAAATAATTTAGCTCCTTTGAGCTTGTCAACAAGTTGGGAGATAAGTGGAAGAGGATAATTATTTTTGATTGTGTGTTCATTAAGATAGCGGTAATCCTGTACCATTCTCTTCTTGCTGTCTTTCTTCAGAATGAAAAACATGGGGGAGGTCTGTGAAGATTTAGAGGGTCTAATATATCCCTTAGCAAGTTGGTCTTTGAAGGCTGTGACTTCTTCTTGCTCCTGAGGTGACAATGGAATAATGCAGCCTTTCTTTGGCACGTAACCTTCTTTCATCTCTATTGCATGATCCCAAGGTTTCCTCTTAGGCATTCTCTCTGACTGCTTCTTTGAGAAGATGTCTAAATATTTATGGTATGCATATGGCACCATTTCTTCTGGGGTTTTTGGTTTTTCTTTTGTTTTTGTGGCTTTGGCAACTTGTGTCTCTAGCTTTTGAATGGTTTCATAGACTTCATACTGGATATTGATTTCTTCTTTTCAATTTTTTGTATCCAGTCAGGTTTGTTTTGGAGCACTCTGCATGTGGCTGGGCAATGTGTCATCTTGACTGTGCCTCATTGTAAGGTGTACATACATTTTAGGGTTACATTCCCCCTATCCAACCTAATCTGCTTGTCCGCACACATTTCCTATTTTGGACTGCCTTAGTTTTAGCTTTCCATAGTCAGACCCCTTCTTTTAGCTACATTATTTTTATGCTCAAAGCAATACTTCCTTATAGCTTATTCCCATAGTTACAACAAGTCTGGGTCATAACCTGGACTATAAAAACCTTGTATTTCGACTGGAAATGCAGTTTTCCCCCTTGTGTTGATCACTCACTCAAGTCTCACCTATCGTTTTCATTTATATCATATCCAGCCCTCGTCCTAGGCCATTTGTATCCATTCCGGCCCTCATCCTAGGCCATTTATTTCGTATCTGGTCCTCGTCCTTGACCGGGTTTTTCTATCTGCCTCATCTTCATCACACGTTTTTTTCCCTTTTTAGTAATATTTGTCAGCAATGCAGTGTGGTCAGTCCAGCAAACCCTTCATACTGACAACCCAACAACAAACCCCTTGGGACAACTCTCCCCTCGCACCCACACACTAATCATTCACTTTACATCGTGTCCAATCAATCTCAGGATTGTGGCATTTTAGCCAACTGTATCTGAGAATGAATGTGTTCTTGCTGAGATTGGTTACTTCCGCCGAGATCTGCTTGTGGTGTCTGTCGAACTCTAAGACAAGGTTTGTGCTGTGCATGATAGAACCTGCTGAGTTTGTCATGCTGTCCATGTTGTAAATGGGAATTGGGCATTTTAAGGGAGTAAGGGGAATATTGTAAGATTCTGCCCTGGTCTTGTTGATGAAAATAATGTTAGCTCCTGAATCTAGCAAGGCTTCCATGGAGATGAATGTTTTGCACTTTGATGACTGAGGTGCTACTCAGATCTTCATCACGACTTTGTGATCTAGTTTGACACTTTGCACAAAGATGTCATCTGGGAATTCTGAGCTTTGGGAGGAAAAAGGGGTTAAAGTAGGTAAAGTGGGATTTTTCACAGGTTCACTCCTGCCACCGTCTAGTGGGTGCCCATTTGAAGAAGAATCAGGTAAAAAGGTATCATAATAGTCCATGATCTTGTTTACGGCTAAACTAGAAAAAGAATTTTTAAAGTTCTGCTCCTTGGCTGTGCGCTCAGATGTACACTTTGAAGAACCTAGTTCTTTGACTCGTTGGCGAAGGACTCATAGTCCCTGAACCACATCCTCACCTCATCTAATGACATGTTTGCAATGGACTTGCTCCAATTGCAGGTTTTTTCTTTGGCTTTTACCTCTTGAGTTTGTGGGGAATCTGCTTCCCATGTTGTTGCCGCTCATGGCTCTTTGGTCTCCACAGTGCATGTCTGTTGGCTGCCAGAAGAAGATGACTTGGTGCAAGTCTTGGAATGACCTCCTCCAAAGAACTTGCACATTGGGCATTGAACTTTAGGTGCCCTGCAATCACTGGTGAAGTGACTGGGCTTTTTACAATTGTGGTATGTGTGATCTGTAGTGCCTGGGGCCTTGCCCTTTCCTTTTCCTTTGTTGCCACTCTGGGTGGTGTCTACATCCATGGCATTAGGATCATGGGCCCTTGCTGCTGTCCCTTTCATGACATATCTCAGCATTTGTTTTCTGGCCCCCATCTTCTTGAGAGCTGTTTGAAAATGGATTAGATTGTTGTACATATCTGCCATCAGTCATGATTATTTGCTCAACCAATCTCTCTGTCGGCATTTTATTCTAGTAGCTCGATGAGCCTTCCCTCATCATAGCTGGTGAGTGTCTGATACATGTTGAATTTCATCAAAAATGTATCCATCATTTGAGAACCTTGTTTCAGGTTCATGATTGCTTTTCTATTCCAGTCCTTTTCTGTTGTCAACCAGAAGTGTTGCTCCACGAGAGCCTTGAATTGCTCCCACGTGTGGTAGTGAGCACCTAGTGCCACCATTCTGTTAAGTTGCACCCTTGCGAATGCTCCTGCTTTGCCACCAGTCATCCTTGACAACATGGCATGTACTGCCTTGTTTCTGAATAGTACTTGTTTATTCTCATCTTGCCAGATGAGTATCTTTGTCCACTATTCCTCAAATTTCTTCCCCTTTGATCCATCAAAGTCTCTGGGGTCCTTGAATACTTCTGACATTTTTGGCCCTGAAGAGGCTGTAGTTGAGGTGCTTGATCCTACTCCTGCCAGGATCTGGGACTTCGCTTGGTCAAGATCTTCTTGTAAGCTTTTGTTTAGCAAGGCCAATGCTTATAGCTGTGCTTCTTGGTTTTCCATATAGAGCTGTAGCTCTGATGTGATGTCCGACCATGTATGTTGGCCAGCAGCTGCTTCTGACAACACTTCGGTGAGTGAAGTGGGAAGGGATGTGGACATGATGTAATATTTGAAGAATTATCTAATATTCTTCTACTGGTATCTCTTGGGTTTCTTGAGGCTGTAATGGGGTCTCAGTTTCTTTGAAGAAAAGAGTGGGTCTGATGATAGCAGCTCTCCACCTTGCAACCTTCTGATCTTTCTGTATTTTCTCAGCTTCTTTGCCAACTTGACCGGTGCTATCTCCAGTGTCTTCTTGCACTCTCTCTTTGATACTCTCTCTAGTACTGGTACTAAGCCTCCAGTGAATAAGTGGGTATAGAGCTTGCAGAGCTCCGGTGTCTGTTGGCAGGGTGGAGGAGTGTCGTACAATTGATGGAGTGGGACTAATTCTGGCCCTTTTGGAGTACAGTAATAGTTGTTGGGGTCATAGCTTCTCTGAGGTGGCTGTGGAGAGGAGGTCCTGAAAGTGGACTCTTGGCTGACCCTCACACTGTACCAATCCTCGTCATATCCCAAGGTCAGAGCCCTGGCGATGACTTGTGGTAGGGGGGCTGGATAAAGTGGTTCCCTGTCTACGTTCCTGATCTAACAAAACCACTCCAGTTGTGGCTCGTGATTGAGTGCTTGAACTAGCTCTTTGAAAGGGGACTCTCCATGCACTGAGTCCTGTGACTCTGTCAATGGCTACTCTCTGCTGTTCTACTAATTCCCACCTAGGCTCTGTAGGTAACAGTCCAGATGGTCCTACATAAGCAATGTAAGGGTGGTCAAGTGACTCTGACCTCTTGTTGTGGTCCAGGGTTGGAAATGAATGCAGCAACCTGTGGAAATCAATCAGTACTACATAAGCCTACTGTAAGCTTGTCCAAAGAAGAGCGACTAGAGGAGTGTCCATGAACTTGCTAGGACATGTGACGAAAGGTGAAAGGTGAAGCAAAAAGTAGAGTCTAGTCTAGTGAAACAACCCAAAGCAACTATGCTTCAAGTAACACCAAACTACTAGGAAGGAAGTGGAAAATAGAAGATGAGCTCTAAGGTCTCAAGAGTCCTACTTTGGATGGGATATCCGAAGAGACTAGACTGGAGTTCACCAGCCTTAGCCTTTGGGTTTATATATTCATAGTAAGTGTGTACATGTTTGTATTGGATCTACTGATGTAGGGCATTGGATGAATGGAGATTAAATACATGAGGCATATGCATGTAAAATGGAAGGAGTGGAGATTAATAGCATGAGATGCACATGCAGTGTGGCAGAATGGAAGAGAATCATAGCACAGAGATTACCATGGGAAT
>JBBPQP010000739.1:0-18006 GCA_038092555.1 Boletus subgraveolens
GGATTGTTCTAGAGCCTCATATGGCGATAAAGGGACCTGGCATGACACTACCTCCCTCCTGCCAAACGAGATTCAAAGTTCGGTGTCGCTAGCTTGGACCTGATAAATAGCACGGAACGATACCGTCAGCGGAAATAGCAAACTCTAACAACGACAGGCTCATTTTGCCAGCGTTTGCCGCCGCAATGCATCAGCACCATGCCTGTGAATTGCTAGAGCTGGCCGCGCCAAGTGAGTGTACAAGACGACATTTTTCACCTTCACAGATGAAACCATCTCTGGTGTATATCTTTTGACGAAACTGAGGTTCACTTGCTCACCTATTATGTAACCCCACTAATGAAGTGGTAGACTCGAACGATCTCGCTCGAAGCTGGAATCCACTCAAGCATCACTACGATAGGATATATGGTGAGTACATACAGATCAATCCTGATTCGATCTATAAAAGAGGGACGTCAGTATTTGAAGAAGGTACTCCCCCTCGATGCAACCATAATGTAGGGTTTCTAGGGCATGCCCCCGAAATGTTGGTATTGCTCTTTGAATATGATTATGATGAGAGATGATTTCGCGCACTACAACGACACACCGATATCGAATTTAACTCGGGGGATCATGACGGCGTGGTCAAGTCGATGTTCATGGAATAAGGAAAGAAAAACGACGGTAAGACTTATCTTGGCCTATTACATAATATCCTATGGTTATCCGCTTACCACGTGACCTTGACTTGTTGGTACATAGGATATCTCCACGCGGTGACCTTTGGGATCCTCAGCCCCTGTGCTCTTCCTACATGTTGTTTCGACAATGCCCCCTGGAACGCCCTATCACTCGTTTGCACTTCCATACCCCATTCGCGTCGACAATTTTACAGACACTCTCGACGACTTGCCCCCGCCGTACAATAGACCGCCCCTTCATCTCTTGACACACACCCACTCGGACCACATCGTTGGTCTCGCCTCAAAGTCGTTTGCATACCGTGTAATATGTTCACCCGACGCGAAGGAGATGTTGCTGCGTCACGAGGTGTACGCAGAACGCTCGTTGCACGACCACCAGTATCGTGCAGAGAAAAAAAAGACGTTTGGACATCTCAAGGTTGAGCCATACGTGATGCCGAATGGCCAGAAATTCTACACTGGTTCAAGGGACCTTTTAGTATGTGGCCTGTTCTTTCCAATACTATGACACCGACGCGTCCAACAGCACGCGATACCGCTCAATACACCCACGGAGTTCGATATTTCTGACAGCGAGACCGTGACGATCACTCTTATCGATGCGAACCACTGCCCTGGTTCCGTCATGTTCGTCCATGCCACCCCAATTTTGCGCGTGTGTCTTGACTCGTTCCGAATAGGTTCTTGATTGGGGGTCCTCGTGGGACGGTCCTTCACACCGGCGATCTCAGAGCCGAACCATGGTTTCTCTCTTCCATCCAACGTAATCATTTCCTTCAGCCATACTTAGCTAGCTCTTCAGAAGATCTCCGAATCTTTGTTGCTCGTAGGGAGGGCACACATCCGGAAGCGACAGGTCTCGTAAAGACACTTGAGGCCATCTACCTAGATACTGCATGCTTACTTTCCCCTCTCGTCGTTCCCAGCAAGGTATGTTTATGTTGTCCCCTGTCTCATCCCTGTCTCACTTGTCGTCTACAGGGGCGCGCGGTTCAAGGCATCGTCGAACTGATTGCTTTATTCCCGTCAAGCACACATTTTTTCATCAACGCCTGGACTTGGGGCTATGAGGACGCCCTCAAGGCCATCGCACACGCGTTTCATTGCAAGGTACTTAGTCCCACTTCTACCTTGCATCGCCATCAAAACTCTTCGTATATGCATTATTCTACATGGCTGTTTCGCTCAAATTACACGCATATATGCACTGCTTACGGTTTTTGGCACCACAGATCCATCTTGATCGATACAAATACTCGATTTATTCACATGGTTCAGATCCTTTTTTGCGTGCCCTTGGCACGCGCGACGCTGCTTCTACTAGGTTTCATGCGTGTGAACGGTTTGATCGCTGTCCCTTCGTGGACGTCCCTCCCTATGACTATGGAACCAAAGGCGCTGTGGCACCACTCAGCAAAGAAAGGAAGAAGGTGGTCTATGTGAATGCAGTAAACATGAGCTGTGCTCGCTGGGAGGACTACCAAGCTAATTTCAAGCGGCGAGTCTTGAGAGGCGAGAACGCGGACTCGTTGGTAAGTCACGATATGACCCAATGCTGAATCCCCATTTTCACTGATTATATGCGCTCGTTTCGCACCGTTTGAAGCTCGTTCCCTTGTCTCGCCACTCGCCCCTTCCTGAACTCATGAATTTCGTGACGCTCTTCCGTCCACTTCGTGTTGTACCAAACACCCTAGACCCTTCCCTCGACGGTCTCGACTGGGGTGCCATGTCCAAGATGTTCTCGGGATGTCTTTCCCCGGCGTCGACACCTGGTTGCTTGGTATCTGTCATGGCTCCTCCCTGCGCTCTGACATGTCACTCCAGCGTGACCAGCCTTCCAGGACCATCTACCAAGTACGACCCGAGAACGCTCTCCACAGCGGGCGAGGGCGAGCACGTGGATACGGCATATTCAAACATGATCGGCCCTAGTGATGCCGCTGAACAGTGGGGCGACAAAGGCGGGAAGAAAACAAGGATGGAAGTATTGAATGCGTGGATAGGTACCGGGAGACGAAAAGGTCTCGGGAGGACGCATCGACGCATCGACGAAGACGGCAATGCAGTCCTAGAAAAGGATGGAGAAGAGAATGGACTTGCGGCCGGGCTCGGTCGACTAGCGTCATCCTCAGGTAAAGCGCCTAGGAAGAGGTATGCGCGGAGCGATGATTCGGGCGACTCTTCGGACGAAGGCGGGTCAGACGAACATGCAAGGACTGCCTGGAAGCTTTTTGGGGTTGGGGAACTGGAGGACGCGTGCAAGACATGGCTGTCGCCTTCGCCACAATCTCAGTCCCAGTTCCGCGTGGAGGCGGTAGCTGATATGGGGACGCTCCCTACGCCAACTTCGTCCCCTCTTCTCCGCGAGAGATGGTTGGGAGGGAGTAATAAGGGGAAGGAGCGTGCGATCGAGCTTGCGTCGCAAAGCGGTCTACCGTTGCAGATACCAGTGAATCCTTCTGTTGGACGGGCTCCCACAGAGATTGTCCCCCCGCTTGTCAATTCAGAACCTCCTCAGCCGACACCGTTCGTGCCCTTTGTCGACACTCGGTTTTCTGATCAATCGCTGGAGGAACGGACGAATGAGGCAGTTGGATCAGGTTCACGACCATTTGCTTGCCTCGACAATCTTGTTCTCTCAGATCCATCGCAGGACCTTATTCCATTTCACCCGGATACGGAACATCAGAGCCAGACTCAACCAATGCCACGGGCGCGGAAGAGGAATTTATCAGTTACTCAAGATAGCGGCGATGTCCGCGCGATAGCGGACTCGGAGAACGTCGGCGAAGTTCCGCCACTGAAATGCCGAAGAATTGAACGAGAGGAGTCAGAGGTGAAGATGGACGAGAAGGATGATGTACCAGAGCTTGCTGGGGATAAACTTGTCCAAATCCAGAGCACCCACTTGACGTCGTGTGGACAAGACGAGACCCCCGAGTTACCACATAAATCCCCCACTGAACTCACTCGCACACCCACTATTCCTTTCGTGACGAGCAGGGACGATAAGGGAGCGTTCCTCCCACCAACATCTTCCGCTCTCGAAGTGGAGGGGGTTTGGGGAGTGTTCCCGCGGAGCTCCCCGACGTCGACTGTGACTGCCGCTGTGACGGCAACAGCCACCATCTCGTTTCCCGTGAGGAAGCGTGTTGAGGACAGGGCCAATTATGTTGGGAAGACGGCTTCGCTCAGTCGACTTGGATGTAGTGTCCCTCCTCCTCGAGCAAACATTAAACAGCTTGACCCGAGACCAACGCCGGGTTCGACCTCGGCGATCGTGCGTGCGCCAGTGTTGGTCGAGCGGACGTCGACAGTCGTCACAGTGGAAAGCAACTCTACCCGTACGAGCGCCGCCGTACTCGATGCGAGTGCACGTACGATTGACGCTCCTGTAAGCCCACGGACAGCTACGCGACGCGCCGAACGCGCAGAGAGAAGGCGGATCACAGAGAAGTTGCGGCTGGCACGACCAGACCTTGTTGTACGCGCGCAAGCGTCGAGGCGGGAGAGTCGGAGTCGGGTGCTCGAGCGGGCAACGACGTCGACATCGGCGTTGGAGTGTGAGATGGATATGGGAAGGGTGGAGGGGAGGGCGGGTGATGGAGCGGGCGTGACAGAGGATGATGCCAAGATGGATTGGGACAAGAGTTATCAGTTGGCGGAGAGGGTGAGGGAGGCACTCAAGAGGGGTGGGAGCGCGAGCGAGGTATTGCCACGTTTGAGGTGTTTGGAACGGTGGCATGCAGACCGACCATGACGCGTGGCGGCGCTGGGTAACATTTCTTTGAGTCGTCTGCGTCGTGCCTATGTTGGAGTGGGGTTTCTGCATCTTTATTAATGTGCACAGCACACCGCGAATTTAACTTGTTACCGGTGACTCGGTCGGTAAAGATGTCCTTCGCACCACTGAAACTCAAATTTATTGAGAACGCAATAGATCCGAGTTGTCAACCCCAAAATGAGCTTAATCGAATGCAATATGCCAGTCTGATAACTTGGTTTTAAGCACATACATCACTATCCTCCTCTGTCAATCATGCAAATATGCTAGTAGTTTGGGGATGTGAACCCGATATGTAGCCCATGACACAATCACACTCGGATTACATTAGTTTGCGACCCACTCACACTTACCTCTCCGATGGGTAATGGCTATAAATTTGAGTTCCACTTCACAAGGTCCTAGAGTTCTCGTCTACGGTTGCACACTGGTACCAGCTTGATTGTGATTGCTCTATCAGGCATCCCTGCACACCAAGCCCATAGACTTGAAAGATGGCAAGGCATTTGGCTATTTGCCCGATATGGACGTGTATCCCCAAACCCGCCATTTACTTTGGGCGTGCAGAACCCACTTGATTTAGGTTGTGATTGATCATTTGGCAAATTTTTGTGCTTATGGGACAACCTCCTGTATTCCAGGAACTCTCTTGCAGCTGTGTAGATTAATAACATGAATTTCACATTTGTCACAGTTGTACCCATGGTGTAAAAGGATATTGAAGATTGAAAGCTGTGGGCAGCACTCCAATTTTGCTATGGTTGTGGACAGCCAAGTCTGTGGATCATTCAATCAACTAGATGAAGACATTCACAAACAGATAGTAATCTAAGGTAAGTGTAGTGCAATGTAGCCATGCTTATGTAATCAAGAAATATCAGAACTATCTGTGTCCTCACAGAGGAAATATGTGGGGTGACAGCAGTATGGAGAATGATGGTCGAGTGGGAGCTACTCACAGACCTGTGAAAGAGGTGGTAGTGGCAAGGAGTGGCAAGTGACAACTGTTAGTCTCTACTTCAATAGAGTAGGACTGAGAGCAGTATCGTATGAGGTTGAGGAGTGAGTGTGACAAGGATGATAGTTCCTTTGAGGGAACAGGGGCTGTAGTTGAAATGGACTAATACAGAGTCCCAGAGTAAAGGATAAAAATAAGTGCTATTAGCACCTCTGTACTAAAGTACAGGATCTGTGTCTATACACTTCCTTAGATTGTAGTAGGGTATCCAGCCCAGTATAAGTACTCTAAGGTATAAGGTTAAAGAGGAGTTGGAATGTATATGAACAACTCCTTATGGTAAAGTCCTAAGACCTATAGATAAGAGGTCTTATCACTATAGGTTAGACCACATGGTAAAGGCTAGAATATCATGTCATAGATAAGGGTAGAACCCTGTAGAACATCAGAGATGTCTCCTATCACCTGGTATGACCTGGAATATCCTGAGACCTGGGTAGAGGGCATGATGTCATGGTCTAGACATCAGGGTGAAGGATATGATGCAATATTTGTTACAGGATGTGATGATCTAGAATTGTATGACTCATAGGTCATGTCCTGTTAGGACTAAGAACTGAAATGATCCAAAGCACTAACGCTTCAGGCAACACCAAACTACTAGAAGGATGAAAGGATGAAAGAAGTGAGCCCTAAGGTCTCCTGAGTCCTGCAATGGAAGACATATCCAAAGGGACTAGACTGGGGATTCCAGCTGTAGTCCTCTGGGTTTATATATTCATATGTATGTGTGTACATGTTGTGACTACATCTATGATGTAGGGCATAGGATAGCGGTAATTAAATACATGAGGCATAGGCATGCTGGAATGGAAGAGTGATAATTAATAACATGTGTTGATGGTGAGAGTGTAATGGAAGCATGATGGAGATGAACATGAGAAATAATATGTCCATATTGGGGTTGGATCTCAGATCCAATCGGGGAAGAGAAAAAGAAACAATTGGGGAAGAGAAAAAGAAACAATGTGTGTCCATTGTCACAGAGTTCATAAGGCTCTATAGAAAGTGAAAGAGTATATCTGTGAGCACATATGACTATCACCTGATTCAATAAGATAAAGAAAAAGAATATGAGATTATAACTGTAATAAGAATGGTCTAGGTGCTCTGTAAGACCTGAAAGGTCTAGAGCTGGTCTAAGTCTAGATCAGAGTCTAGTATTTAGCCCCAATAACCATATCTGGTAGAAGTCCAGATTGGTTTGTCAACCATTAGTGAATATGAATAGCATACTGAATCAGGATACTGTGGATGTAGAATGTGAAAGTATGAAATATAATACCACAGTTCTGACCCCCAGTAGATGCAAAGCAGAAAATTTTGCCTTCTCCAACTTCTTCTGTACTCACTTCCCTATACCACCCATGTCAAATCCTGACCAGGATCCATGGCATTCTTTTCATACACTACTTGACTTCAAGGTTGCAGAGCTCATCCTGGAAGCTGCTCTCAACAAAGATCAAACTGAGCACCTGATTAAATTATTGTGATGGATGCATGACCAACATGAGAAGTTTACAATTGTGAATCAATCTGATCTCCAAGCAACATGAAATGCCAGTGGAACATGTCTCACACCAGTAAGGATATCCTTCTCACTACTATTAGATCAATCTACTAACTTACATTTTCATTGAGCCAGTTCCAGTCATTCATTGTCCCTATCCAGTACAAGAATGAGCCTGAGCCATGTCAATTCCATATGTGGTATTGGTTGCTTTGGGACTAGGCATGCAATCTTGTGAAAAACCCTTCCATGGGTCCTCATTGTATTTTTTATACACAGCATTTGTTGAAATTTTACAGGAATTCATTTGTATGCTTCATCAATGAACCTTATACCACTGACAGTTTCTGGAACTTTCAAGTATGTTCATATCTGTTGATCTCTCAGCCATGTATCTAAACTCAAATTATACCATTTTCATCCCACTTTATAACTATATCAGACTGAACTTCCAGCTGATGGTAAAGTGCTTGCCTTCACCCTCTATGCAGACAAAGCAAAACTGTCATCATTTGGGCATGAGAAGGGCTACCCTGTTGTCACCCACCTCGCCAACTTGCCTGCAGCCATTCAGAATGGTGAAGAACTTGATGGAGGCCAGATTTTTGGTTGGCTCCCTGTTGTAAGTGCTCAAAATCATTTGCTGGAAATCATGGGTTGACAGTGATATTGGTATTCAAAGGTAAGAGAAGAAAAGGGTCAAACTGGAAAGACCATGTGGGCTAACTTCAAGATGGCTTTATGGCATGCATCATTCAAGGTTCTTCTTGAAACAATTGTGAGGCATTCGAAGACCAGCTGTTGGGTCAAGTGCTATGATGAGGTTGCTCACTAGCTGTTCCCTCAGATTCTCATTTTATTGGCTGACTATGAAGAGCAGTGAGTTTTTAAAAATATCAATGTCAATGGTTCAGTCTAACAATGTAATGTATTTAGATGTGTTATGACATTTATTTGGGGTGTCATGTTGAAATTTCCCTGTCTGGTTTGCCTAATCTCCTATGAAGAGCTATCTAAACCTGGTCAATCTGGACTGTTCCAGCACCAAGCAATCGAATGAGTCATTCAGACAATTTAGTGTGCTTGAGCAGCTGGATCTAATAAGGAAAAAGAAGCTATACTCACAGGTGAAAGCTTATGAGATGTTGATGTGAGTTGTCTAAGGCAATTTTCACTCTTTATTAACACTTTACTCAAACCAATATTGTCCTGTCAGAATGTGTTCAGCATCATGGAATGTGCTGATCTCCATGTAGCTGTCAGTTTCAACCACCTCCATGCCAATCACAAAGGAATGTTTGGCGACCATTTATTTGTTGAATTCAAGGTAGTTATCAGCAGTTTGGGGTGAGCTGTGGCAGTTGAGGTTGAGCAAGTGTAAGTTGCCTGGATCCCCTTTCATCCATTCCAGATTGTTGGTTTATCATCACTCACAGGTTTTCGGCAATGCCAAGGTGGTGAGGTCTATACCATTTCAATAACATGTTTGAGATGAAGTTCAATAATGGAAGCAAGGAAGAAGATATTTCTAAGGTCTGTATTCACTCATCTCATCTTTCATTGTTACAAAACCTACTAATCTTCATAGATTCTGATTTTCACTAGCCATGGTGTTCTTACAGAGCAAGACAATCACACTGGCTATCTCCTCCTCCACTGTATCCACACCTATGTCATATTCAACCTGTATCTTGCACTTGAGGTGCAAACCTTGGATACAATCATAAGTGGTCAGGAAGTGCTCACTTCCCTTTTGGTATTGGTTAATATACATCCTCTGTATAATTTTGTATTGCCAACATCTCCTGATCACAACTGACTTTCATTTATTACAAGAATTATATTCAAAAGATGAAAGACAGAGTGAAGGACCCAAAAAACTGGAAGTTTCCAAAGAACCACATCCACACTCATCATGTCTTTGATGACATCCTTGCAAAAGGTGCAATGTGTGTTTACAACACAAAGCTGAATGAAAAGATGCATGGTCCTCTCAAAGAAAGCTATCAGTAATGGACCAACTTCAAGAATGTTGCAGAACAAGTATGTACAATGAATCCTCAGCTTCATCGACAGAAGTGAGGTTGCTCACCTGATTGCACTAATACAGATTCTTCATGTTGACCATGACCAACTTTCATTACAGTATATACAATGCAAAATTGAAGAATACAATGACTATGTCTGGCTAACTAGTGATGACCCTGATGACCCTAACAACAACAACAACAACAACAATGCCCCACCCAAAGAAGCCCTCCATGTAATGGTTGGATCCCATCAATGTCATGAATTGTTCAAAGCTGTTGAGGTGGTGCATAGCGATAATCTCACATTTGAACAGTTTCATATCAAGGTCAATAACTTCCTTAATTATATGCATGTTGGGCATGTGCTTCTTGATCATTAGAATGTTTGGAACATCCAGCTGAATGCCAAAGATGAGGTACACATTTACATATTGAACTTTCCTTTGGGTTTACAACTAATACATGTATACAGGTTGTTGAGTATCATTACCTCAAAGTCAACTATGAATCCATGGTTGACTGGTGTGAACACATGGATTACCTGCGCTGCAGCCCATTTTTTCATGGTATTTCTCAGTACAACCATGTTATTATCAAGACTGAGAACAGCCATATTTTTGGCTGACTTCTCTTTGTCTTCAAGTGTCTTGCCATTGAGAAGACTGCCCTCATTTTGGTGCAGCCTTATGATGCTCCATCTGGGGTATGCTGACGAAAAGACAAGCATCTTGACTTTTTCTGACTGCACACTTGACCACACACATCATTGGAAATCTTTTCTGTATGATCCATTATTTGTGGCACTGTTCTTGTCAAGGACCACACTCAACTGGGTGACTACTTGGTAATCAACACTATTGATACTGACATGTTTCTTCATATGCAGAAAATGCATCAAGACACATGCCACTACGACTAATTCAGAACAAGAGCATGCTCAGCTTGCACCATTGACAGCTGGACCATTCACAGTGGCTCTGATCTCAGTACAAACCCCACCCATTGTGACAGTCCTGATTGCCTGACATACATACCAGCTGTTGACCCTGTCATCATCCTGATGAAGACCACTGTTCATACCACCAACAGTTGATGACCCAGAGCAGGACAACATCTTCCTTCAGTCTCCCTTCAAGTCTCCTCCTCCAGTGTACTGCCTATACTCTCACTGCATACATAAACAACCTGTGCAAATCAATGACAATGAGGGCAGTATTTTTCTTTCTTCCTCCACATCCTCATTCTTTCCAGGCCCAATCTCACAGCCTCTATGAATGCCCATCAAAGAGGAACTTCACTCCAATGCTCGATCTGTACTCAAGTCCAGACAGCTCAATGCTCAGACTGATGTTGCCTTTGCCTCAGCAGTTGGTTCTGCTGCAGTTGGCATGAAACATAAATTGTCAGCACAATCAGGAGGCTTCTCAACCCCACTATGGCAATCTGTGTCCACCCCCTTGTTCATCTCTGCTGCAATGGCAGATCCTACTTCTGGAGTGGCCTTTCACTGTCTCACTCCTCTTCCTACCCTTTGGTTCAGCAGTCATACCCCCCAATCAAAGGCTAAACGGTACTTAAAGAGACAAGCAGAAATGATGAAGTGACTATGCATTCATGATATGGAAAACTCAGATGAGGACCAGAGTGTCATAGAAGATGATGATTTGGCATGTGAGAAAGAGGAACAAAATGATGTGGCAGCAAAGTAGTCAAAGAATCAGTTGCACAGTCCCCAAAAGTCTTTAACAATCAAAGCCATCCCACAGAAGGGCAGCATCCTCAATGAGATCACCGAGGCAATACTGCCTGGAGCCACATTCTGAAGAGATGGGCCTACTCAAGACCTGTATCCCTTGAGTTGTTCGAGAGCATAAACCAAATGCCATCACTCTCTGCTTCATCTCATGTACATTTTTCTCTTTGATCAAACGACCATCACATCAAAACATCTTGGCTCATTTATAGCAGGACACATCAAGTTCTAGGCATAGACATCCATCAAAGTCACCACTGGTTGCTTTTCTACCAGTCAATCAGAATCAGATGTCTATTATTCATGGTGTTCCTCCCTCATCAGTGAGCAACTCCCCTATGCCCCACAGACAGCTTACTGGTAGTAGTGGACCACTTCCCTTCTTTCAGACAAATGCACCCAACCCTGCTTTTTGCTCATCTATGATGCATCTCACAACACCAGTTCTGCTTTCCTTTTCTCTGGACCATTCATCCCTTATCTCATCAGCAAGCAACTCCCTGATGCCCCACAGATGGCTTACTGGTAGTAGTGGACCACTTCCCTTCTTCCAGACAAATGCACCCAACCCTGCTCTTTGCTCATCTATGACATGTCTTGCAAGCACCAATTCCATTTCCCTTTTCTTTGGACTGTCCATCCCTCATCTTGTCAATGAGCAACTTTCTGATGTCCCACAGATGGCTTACTGGTAGTAGTGGACCACTTCCTTTCTTCCAGATGAACACATCTGACCCTGCTCTTTGCTCATCTATGACATGTTTTGCAAGCACCAGTTCTGCTTCCCTTTTCTTTGAACTGTCCATCCCTCAAACCACAATAAAGACCTGTTTGCACACAGCATCAAATGTTGCAGTCTCACCAGTGAAACTCCATGTCAATGTGCATACATTGGTGTCCAATAGGCATAATTATGCAGGACCTGGCAGCAAAGCTGTTGCTACACTTCCATGGTGTTCTATCCTGAACATACCATTGCTGGATTCATTCCTTGTTCCATTACCTCATGGGAGCCATGATGTTGCAGGTGATGAGGACAACATGTTCTTGAACCATGCAGTCCACAACTCTTCTTTATAACAGAAATGAATTGCCTTGATGGTCTATTCACAACAGACATCATGACCAGGACATTCAAAGAAGATGGTGCCTTTTTTTGATTTGCACACCATGTCCCTTGGACACACCATCCAATGCAGGGTCCCATGGACTGTGTCTGCATGACACATCTCCCCCTCTACTGTAGTCCTTTTTAGAGGACCACCATGTGCAGAATTGTGGGCCTGTACAGTACCTGGGAGTTTAATATTACATCAATGCTCCAACATTCAGAGTCAGATGGTTTTGAGTTCTGTCAAATGACAAGATATACATAATCTAACTCATCTTATCTTGTTGCAGGGCAGTTGATGCAAACTATGCAGCAAGCTAGCCACTAATTATTGTTGGGTGTTGTTAATGAGGCTGCAACCCTGAATCCACCACCATAACACATCAATAATAGCAATGTAACCATGTTTCACACCTCCACTCAATAATACCAGGCAAATGCCAATGTATTACATATTTGGGAAGATCCTGCCATTGATTTATTAAACAAGGTGAGTTCCAAGATGTGATGTAACATTGCATTCACTGCTAAAACATTTGATCATGGTCACCACAGACCTTGACATCAAATTGCACTACCTGGTGAGGCATATCACATCAATGCACATACCTCATGTCTGCTGGACCCATTTCCCCATTTGTTGTGCTTCCTGGGTTTAAATACTGTTACGGTCGTAATCTGATATTCTTTTTCTTTATCTTATCGGATCACGTGATAGTCACGTGTGCTCACCAGTGCCACTTTCACTTTCTCTAGAGCCACTAGATGGACTCGCGCATGGACGCACTTTGTTTCTTTTCCTCTTCCCCGATCGGATCTGAGATCCAATCCCGATATGGTTATATTATTTCCCACGTTCATCTCTGTCATGCTTCCATTTCACTCACACGACTACATGCATATTTAATCACCATTCCTTCCATTCCGCATGCCTATGCCTCACGTATTTAATTACCGTCTACCCTATGCCCTAGATCAGTAGATCTAGATACAACATGTACACACATAATATGATTATAAAAGACCAGAGGACTACGGCTGGAATCCCCGGTCTAGTCTCTTTGGATATCTCATTCAAAGCAGGACTCAGGAGACCTTAGGGCTCACTTCGCTTTCCTTCATCCTTTTCGACTTTACATCGATCAGTTTGGTGTTACTTGAAGCATTAGTTGCTTTGACCATTTCAAAATCTTTGATGGCATCTGAAGCATTGTCTAAGTCGGATGCCTTTTTCCATTCGTTTTCTTCGCGAGGAAATCCCTTCCAATGAATGAGATATTCTATGTTTCCTTGTCGTTCCCGAGAGTCAACGATGTTTTCTATCTCTTGTTCTTCTCCTTGGGGTTGTACAATTGGTGGCGGAGGAGGTGGTTTCTTTTGTGAGGGGAATTCTCCTTTGTGATATGGGTGGAGGAGACACTCGTTGAAAACCGGATGAATTCCTCGCCACTTTGAATCCAATTTGAGCTTGTAGGCTCCTTTTCCAACTTTTGCTACGACTTTGAAGGGACCATATCGTTTATCGTCTAGTTTTTGTGATGGGCGATCGGAATGGATATTGGTCAACTCGAGTAATACGAGATCTCCTGGTTGGTATTTTCGTGGAGGTTGCGTTCCTCGGTTGTGATATTTTTTCATGTCGTTGGCAGCGTGTTGGAGAGCTTCTTTTGCTCGAGCATGACTTTTCTTCATCTCTTTGACAAATACTGACACTTCTTCGTTTCCGTTCCTTGCGATGGACTTTTGTGTCGTGTTGATTTGGGGAGTTTGTCCATAGTTTAATAAGAATGGAGAGGTTTTTGTCGCGGAAGAGACTTTGGAATTATGTGCAAATTCGGCGAGGGGAAGCCATTCTACCCAATTGGACTGTCGGTGATTTACGTAAATGCGAAGGTATTGTTCGACCAGCGCGTTGAATCGTTCCGATTGTCTGTTGGTTTGAGGGTGATAGGCTGTGGAAGGATTTCCCTCGATTTGCAGGAGTTCCTGTAGAGCCGTCATGAAGGACGAGACGAATTGTGGGCCTCGATCACTGATGATTTTCCTTGGTGTGCCATGGAGTTTGAATATGTGGTCTCGGTATATTTTGGCAACACCTGCAGAAGTGATCGTTGTGGAGATTGGGAAGAAATGCACCATTTTAGAGAACGTGTCGACGATGGTGAGGATGGCGTCTTTGCCGTTCGATTCTGGGAGTGGACCTATGAGGTCGATTGATATCACTTCCCATGGTCCATCGGCTGGTTCGTTAGGGTGCAATTGTGTTCGCTTTGTCTTGGTTTTGACTTTTTGGCAGATGTCACAACCAGAGACGTAGCGAGTTACATCTTTCTTCATCGAGGGCCAGTAATATCTCGTTCGGATCAAATCTGTTGTTCTTTGTGCTCCGGGATGTCCAGATAGAGGATGATCGTGATTTTGGACTATGATTGCTTCTCGAAGGGATGGTTCCATGGGGACATAGAGGGCATTTCCCCAGTGGATTAGCCCATTTTGTAGTTTCCATGGTGAGTTGTCCTTTTTGACTCCTTTGATTGCAAACTTCTCGGCACGAGATTGGAGATTCTTGATCCGTTCTTCGAATGCGATAGAGCGCACAGCAGCTCCCTCGTCACTCGGGAATTGTTCAGGACTTAGCATGGTGATCTCTTTATTGTCGACGACTTTTGTTTCGAAGTCAGGTCGTTGTGAGAGCGGATCGGCCGGGTTAGTCTTTCCCGATCGATGTTTGATCACGAAGTGGTACTCTTGTAGGAGTTGGTTCCACCTTGCTTGTCGTCTTGATAGATCTTGGGGTCGTTTGAAGTATTCAAGGTTTTTGTGATCGGTCAGGATCTCGAATTCGTGTTTGGCATCGAGTAGGTAGTGGCGCCATTCCTTTAGTGTGAATATGATGGCTGCCATTTCGAGATCTGCCACGTGATAGTTCCTTTCTGCTTCGTTTAACGACCTTGAGATGAATGCGACTGGGTGCCATCGACCTTCTTTCTCTTGAGAGAGTACTGCTCCTATGCCGATTCCGGATCTGTCTGTTTCGAGGCGGAATGGTTTATCGTTTTCTGGCATGATGAGTGCGGGGGCAGTAGTGATGGTTTCTTTCAAGAGTTCATAGGCCTTTTGGCATTCTTCTGACCATTTAAACTCTACTTTCTCTGATGTGAGAGCGTTGAGTGGTCGAGCTATTTTGGCGAAGTCCTTTACAAATCTTCGATAGAAATTGAGGAATCCTAGGAATCCTCTAACTTCTTTCTTAGACTTGGGGACAGGCCATTCAGTCACTCCCTTGATCTTCGTAGGATCCATTCACAGCTTTTGGTGCGATACAAGAAGTCCGAGATATTCTACTTCGTTGACTTCGAAGTTGCACTTCGTATGGCGTAGACTTAGTTTATTCTCTCGGAGGATTTGGAGTACTTCTTGTACGATCTGACGATGCTGCTCTAGGGTTTCTGTGAAGATCAAGATGTCATCCATGTATACGACCACATTTCCTCGATTGATCAGGTCTCGGAATATGTGATTCATCATTGTCTGGAAGGTCGCAGGTGAATTGGTCAATCCAAAGAACATTACGAGGGGTTCGAAGAGTCCTCAGTTAGTTCGGAAAGCCGCTTTCCATTCGTCTCCTTCTTTCATCCGTATGTTGTTGTATCCCCATCGAATGTCGAGTTTGGTGAAGTGTTTTGCTCCTTTGAGCTTGTCTATTAACTCGGCAATGAGGGGGAGAGGATATCAATTTTTGACAGTGATGGCATTGAGTTTTCGATAATCCTGAACGGGGCGAAGTCTTCCATCCTTTTTCTTGATGAAGAAGAATGCTGATGCGAATGGGGATTTTGATGGGCGAATGCGACCGGATGTGAGATTTTCTTCGAGGAAGGTGTCCAGTTCCTTTTGTTCGTCGACTGTGAGGTTGTACGTTTTACAGTCAACTTGGTGATCGCCTGGTAATAGTTCGACTGCATGGTCCCACGGTCTAGACGGGGGCAATTCATCGAACGTTTCTTTGGCGAACACGTCTTTGAATGGGTGATAGGCTTCTGGTACTACGTCTTCGAAGGTTTTAAGGTGTTTTTCCTTTTGTGCTTCGATCGCAAGATCTTGGGCGACGCCTCGTGATAGAAGGTAATCAAGGGCTTCGATTTTGAAGATGCGATCACCCTCCCTCCAAGATTGACGATACTCCGAATCGTCGTCATCGTCTTCGGTAGGAATTAGATCGGGGATGTGATCTTCGCACGAGAAGGAAATTGATTGTGAGGCCCAATCAATCACTGGATTGTGACGTTTGAGCCAGTCGTAACCCAGGAACAGCGGATGTGTACCCAGGTCAGTCACCGCAAGGGAAATCTTTTTGACGTGATCCTGGATGGAGAGTTCCACCAGAACAAAGTTGGTAATTGCGCCTCTGGAGTTTGGGGTTCCATCGGCATTGTACACAGGAATAGGACGAGGGAGTTTGTGAGTGGGGGAGTTGTTGCATTTAACGAACGACACATCGATAGTGGAGCCAGTGCATCCTGAGTCAATGAGTGCATCAGCTTCAATTGTTCTCCCGTTGTCTAGCAACATTCCGACGTGTACCGTGAGGGAGCAGTCGTCCTTTTTCGAGATTTTCTTATATTGTGGCTTGCTTTGCAGCTCGCGCAACGACAGGTGGGCCTCGATAGGGGACATGCCACTAAGCTCAGTGATCAGCTGAGGTGTGACTTCCGCTATTCTTGTGTCGTGAACGAAGGATCGGAGGTGAGCGATTGCTCTCTTCTCATCCGTGTTCTGACATACTTGTTGAATCCATTGTGTTGACCATGGATCCACTGTGTTTAACCATGAGGAACGCTTGTTCCTTTTCTCTACCGGTTGATTTTCGGTACCCTTTTCTTTAACCAGAGGTATAACTGGTGTATCTTTCTTTGCCTTTTTGGGGCGTTGTAGTATCGTTGGTGGAGGGTGCTCAGCAGCCGCGTCACACGTAGACTCAGTCGGTTCTTCATTTTGTAACACAGAGAATTTATTCGATTGCAATGACTTAGGTGTAGTACAAGATGAAGTAATATTGTTCGTAGAGGTAGACGACTGGGCTACTCTACGTTGGGAAAATCCTTCTTTGTGGCCTCTGCCACTTTCTCAGCTAATTCACGATGGGTCTCATATTCTATAGTGTGTCCATTTATTTCGAACGTACGGACTTGTCGGGGGCGTGGTTTGAAGTGGGTTGGACAAGGCCATGCTTGATCCTTCCCTTCTTTCGCGCAGCTAATGCACTTCCCTTGTGCACGCAGTTTCCCAATGTCCATTGGAGCTCCAGCTCCCAGAAAGGTTCCCGTAGCATTTGGGTGGTATTGTGGCGCAGCCTTTGCAGCTGGAACTGGTGCTTGCGCCTGAGGTTGTGGACGGGATGGTTGCTGGGGGCGGTGAGGAATCCAGTTCGTCGTGTGTAGAGAGGATTTCTTCACGTCGCTGAGAGTCCGAAGGGAGTATTCAGCGCGAATGAGTTCCTTTTCCCATACTCGTACATCGTGCTCATCCACGATGCCGGGGATCTGCTGAATGACGAACTCTACGTATTTGAACTGGACGCCGTTCCTTGCGATTTCGGTGAGATGAACTCTGTGGCTCTGGATGTTCCATTTCGCCTCGACAATGAGCGTAGACATTTTGATGAAGAAGTCTTCGATCGTCTCGTTGGCGGTTTGTTTCAAGGTACGCAGCTTCCGCTCTGCGTCCCGCTGCAGTGATTTGGGTTGGAACATTTCCACGAGAGTGTCCCAGAATTGGGTGAAGGGGTATTGGTCCAGATGTTCCTCGTTCTGGATTACGAACAAGTCGGCGAATCTCCCTGCCGCATTGTTTCCAGTAAGAAACGACAAGACGATAGTAATCTTTTGCTGATCGTCTGGGGTTCCCTCTTCAAATGACCTCAGGTACATCCTCATTGTACGGGCCCATTGCACGAATGTTTCCTTGTTGCCATTGTAATAGGCGGGCTTTGGTAGGCGATTCTTCCCCAAGCGTCCTCCAGACGAAGGAAGGTGTACTCGCGGGCGGGGTGCGTGCATAGACTCGTATACCCCCTCCTGCGCTTGGCGCTCTGCTGCCAGCGGCATT
>JBBPQP010000740.1:0-17981 GCA_038092555.1 Boletus subgraveolens
GTCCCAAACCTGTGGGTGCATACCAGGGTAGCACCTGGGTACACCCATCTTAGACCCTATCTGCACTCTGTGAAATTTCAGATTACAAAATGTTGTCATTGGAGATGTGTAATGTTGAGTAGTCACAGCAAAGGTACTAATGAGTGCCTGATGGGGTGAGGTTGGCCTGTGGTTTGCACTGCATTAATGGATGTGGATGTTCTGTGTGTGCTCTGCAAAATTTCACATTGCAAAACATCATCATAACAAAAGTACTAATCTGAATAGGTGATGCTAGCGAATACCTGTTTACGTCACCCGTATTGGGTGTTGCCACGGATGTGGCCCGCTGTGTGTTATTACCTAGGGTTGGGCCGTCAGAAGTGGCTCGGAACGCAGAAAATTCTTCTCGGCTTCCTCGACCTGAACGTCCCTGTCGTCGCCCACCAGGGTCATGAAGCCGTGCTACAGTCAAACACAGCAAAGGGAGGAACTGTAAGTGACCAGCACTGTTGTGTTCACTGGCACCCCGGCTCAAGTCGCAACCATCGAAGCTCGTATCGATCTTCTCGTCCATTGTCAATCTTTCATTCTATTTTTTTCATCTCTCTTGACTTTTCAAATCACAGTGAGATACACTGTCATTACTCTCAACAAGACGGTTGAGAAGAAAATAGACCCCAAGACGTATGTTAACATCTTGGACAGTGGACACGCTGTTGTCCCAACTGAGGAATAGTACCGGTGTCGTGTTTCTGAAGCGATTGATGATCAATATCGACGAAGACAGCGAGAAAGGGTTCGGTTTAGTGCCTTTTTTTCACCATTTGCCTCCTGCACACTTGGGCTGACTGCTCTCCCGTGTTCGCTAGACGAGTGCTAATGCATCCATTGCTGATGCGTATGCCCTCATCACTCTCAAACATACACTCGTTCGCACAGTCATCAAGAATGGCACTGTTTTCGAAGTCGCCTATGCGGGCGCTCTCGGTGACCCCGAGTCCAGCCATGCAAGCCTCGGAGTGAACGATACTGAGCTCACGGCGAAACGAAACTGGTGGGCCGCTGCACGAGAGCTTGTTCAGTTCACGAAGGGCAAGAGAATCATCGTTAGTGGTAGGGTTATTGGAGAATGTGATTATAAAGGTCCAAGGGACGTTCGAAACCTGTGAGTTTATCGAATTGATTCACGGCGTCCCAAAACGTATTTTAATTCCCATTATACATTTTTATAGGATCACTCTACTTGGTTTGGCCCAGAATCTGACGTACGATGCGTTTACCGTCGCGCCCAAATCGCTGGTTTTGTGAGCCCGTGAGCCTCTGCCTTGCTTCGCATCCCTGGATTTCCTCATATTCCACATTCATAATGCACATCCTATTCAGAGGTGCGCAAAACGTATCGCACCGTTCTCTCTGAACCAAGGGTGGTGGCGCCGATTATCGTCCAGCGAGCCCGCTCGAGGTATAGAGCCTTCCACTGTGGTCGTACAGGTCCATGCTCGGTCATCTACGCCGGATGGTCCACCAGCTACCGTGTCCACTGCCCATCCTCCGGGGAAATCTCGGGATGGTCACCCGCCACCAAGGAGCGCCGCCGTGAACCCGAGTCTGACACTATTACTGTCGGATCGGCAACGATATCCGAACGTGTAAAAGCGACCGCTACCGCTGTAGATCATGATGTCGCCGATGGTGCGCGGGCGCAAAAAAAGAAGAAAGTAGTGGTGTCCAGAAATAGTTTGTCTTCCATCGTTCTTCTCATGCTCTTCCCTCCATCGCCACCACCCACCCTACTACCCCTCATTTATTGTCAATTAGACTGTTTTCTATATTCCGATGTCTGACCTTCTGTGTCCTAATGCCACAACTTGTATCATAGCTTGCCAGCCAGTTCAATGTTTTCGCGACCATCTCTCATTGTCATGTTAAATTGAGATACTTAAAACCCATGACCTTCAAGGGTGAGTTTCCGAGTACAGCCGTATCATGGCGTGGTTGATAGTACACATCTCTGTCGACTTCTCAGATGTGGACAAAATGAACTCATCTCGCGAATCAACGAGAAGTCACTCCAACTAAGTTGCATCAGCCCAGAAGCTCCATAAGACAACAAAAGACGATCGCTGATGATCCACCATCCTCGCTCAGCTCGAACTTTAGTATTTACAGCACGCGTGCGGGCAGGAATACCATGACAAACGAAACGTCATCCCTACCCACTGGCAGCGCGCTCGCCTGACCACCTTTCAAGGGGTTCATCGGCGCCTGCGAAACGGTGAGCCGAGTCTTGGACTCATCCGTAGCCGAGTGGTATCATACATAAGCATACGCCGCACTGGGAAGATGTGAGCAGGCACAGGGAAGTTTAGTTTTGGGTCTTGGGTACATTGGATGCGCTACTCGGTTGAGCACTGGGAGGTTGTTGTTACCATAGTTGGCGCCGTTGGAGAAAGGTGTCGTCTGCACGAGGACGCAATGACTAGGGACGATTGTGAGGACGATGCCAACGTCGAGCAGGGTTACTAGTACATCATCGACTGAATGAAAAGGGAGGAAGAAGGGGGTTACTATGTATACTACGCCAACGGTGACCCTTGTACTGTGCCATAATGAATGTCCAAAGCGATCTCGTCAAATTCAAGTACCATGTCGAGCGACGGTGGCAGTAAGTGACTCGTCTGCGCGCTGGAAATTCAAGTTCCAAGCCAAAAAAATAGATCAGTCCAAGCTCCTTGAACAAAAAGTTGACCCCTTACTCGTCTTCCAATGTTGTCAGGCTATTATCGTCCTGCTCATCTTTTTCCTCCGTTGCGGCCAACTCGTCTGCAATGCAGACCTTAAGCATTCCAGCACTGCGCAGATTATCAGGGGAAGGGTCATCAATTTCCAGCATGCGGTGATGAAGGAGCTGTGAGTGGGATTCGAGCCACAATGTCTCCAACACTCCGAGTGAGGAAACTGCGAGGGGTCTTGGCGCTGTGACTCCAACCATGTAGAATAGGAGTAGGAAGATAGTTACGGACGCCCCGAGGGCAAACCCGAGCTATGTTTGGTTTGAACTGTTGGGTTTGGGGGTTCGGAGTTGAAGGGACTTACAGGGACTATGTTAATCTGCGAACACTGTCAAAAGAGGCAGTATTTCATTTCCTCCCTGAATCACTTACGTTCAGTTGTAGCTGCACTATTGTATCTGTGACTTCGCTCGTCCCAGAAGCAGGTTGGAAGCCGCCAGCCATACGACCAGCTAGACATGCAAGTTACCACCCACGGAACAGTGATAATCTCATGAACTCACCAAGCCATATCGACTGAGCTGCGACCTTGGACACCGCAACTTCGAGCTGGTAACGATCAAGGGTAAGTGCTGGTGCTGCACTGGATGCAGTGGTAAGTATGCTATTGGTCGCATTGATTCCGACATTTTCCATAATGTAACTGGGCAGTATCAAGTATGAGGTCGGGTCAGTACAAAAGGACATACAAATCCAGGCTTGTGAATGTGGCACAGAGTTGCGCTACTGATGAAGAGATAATAGGGCAGTTTGCTTGTGCGGCCGTCGACATCAATGTTGATATCTGGATGTGCCGGTTAAATGTATGATCAAGGATGAAAGCTAGAGTCAATATCATACTCCTTTATCGAGCTCCGACGTGTTATCGGGTGACCAGAGTGTCCATGGTTGTGAGTGCGCTGACATATTCAGCGGGGTTGGATGCAGACCACTGAGGACATCGTTTTGTAGGTCCAGGGTGTCCAAAACGGTCGTTGCGTCCAGCGAGCAACCTACGAGGTAGTAGGTCGCTATTGGGACAAACCATGAGTCCGAGTTGTTAAGTGATGAGGTAGCTATTAGCTTTGGTGGTGATATCAGACAATGTTTAACTTACCTGGGTTGAAGCCGTCTACCGGAGGACCCGCGCTCACACTGATGGAACTCCCAGACGGCAGTGAATTAGCATCAAAGTCCACGCCAGTAGTCACCAGGAAAATCAAATAACCATCGCATCCGGAGCACTGTTAGTGAAAAGTCTTTTTATTCAACAGCATGCGATTTATAAGCCACGGACGCACCAGAACGTTCGGACCCACGGAAGTGATCGTGTTGTTCCCTGAAAGGTGGTAAGAATTTACAAACATCGCCTCCCGAGTCCGATGCTCTATAAAGACTTACCCACAATCATAGGAGCATTAATACTTATGGAACCCAGCGGAGACATAGTGGAGTTGAGTAGAAGGTTGGTAGAGTCGAAAGAGAGATTGGAAAGCAAACCACAGTTCGCATGAACGCTGGTTGCACTGACAGTGGCATTGAGGGATGTGGGTGTGACTGAGGGAGTGTCATAGACTGTGCTGGCAAACAGCCCCTCAGTAGAAAGGCCGGGGAGTTGTTCAACCACTGGAACGAGTGGGGCAATGTCAAGCCAGTCGAGATCTTGGAGATTCACGGACGAGTTTGGCCAAGCCGATATCGACTGCACCATGTTGACCACGGTGCTATTAAATGTCTGAAACTGCATGACGGCAGACGAGGATATATGGAGAATTGAGATGCAAGCGAGATATACCACAATGCAAAGTGTCGTCCAAGACGACACTGAGACCTTCCTTTGTTGCGATAAACCGACTATGGCGGATCCAACCCCTGTCCATGCACGAGAAATGTCATGAATGCCAGTAAGGTCTCGTCTTGATGTCATAATCCGACGCAAAGCCAGTCACTGGGTCACAAAAACTAGAACCGCAGTATATAGCTGAAACAAATTTGAATATCAGCTTGATGCAAATCCACTTTAAATAAGCATACCGTATAGAAAAGTTGCAACGAGACGCTCAACGCTGTGGTTATCCCCATGCTATCCAACGGAATGATAACGTGGTGTTCAGCATGGCGGGCGGCGAATACAGCCATGAGGGCAAAATGGAATGCGACCAAGATTCCATGCAGAACATAGCAGGATACAAACAGAAGGGGTGGGGTGGTTGGACCACAAACTCGATGGATGCACGCCGGGGGCCTCAACATTTGTGATCTCCATCTTTGTTCAGATGTCCTTCCGGCTGATGGATTGTTTCGTTAGCAAACCGCAGAAATAGAATTGTCATTATACCTTCATGTCGTATATCTTCTTCGAACTTGAACAGACTCGGAGATAGTACTAGCCTTCGTGAGAAAGACCCTTCTGTATTTTCATTTTCTGTGAATATAGGTCCTGACCTGTTGCCTTTCACATTGGTGCCAAGGCAAATATCAAACATTCCTATCAATCGCAGCATTCCCAAAGATGGGTATTCGATTGCAGTAAATCTTTCTCGAAGGTTGTGGGTATGAGCACCAATCCACAGCATCCCTAAGACACCTTCAATGGAGGCATTCTGAGTTTTTGAAGAACTGCAGCTGATCATGAAGTGGACAATGGCAAGTAAAATGAGTGAGGCACCAAGAGCACAGATGACCTGTTTCAAATCAGTCTGGCAAGTTCCCTAAGATGCTGTAACTTGTCATGAAGGACTCACAGAGATTTGGTTGATCTAGGTATCAGTGATAAAAAATGCTGAGTCATAGTGATAGGAGTCAATGCTGTGCATGAACATACATTTAGCCTCCACTTCAACACTTGTTCTGTGGCATTATTGCTAGAGGAGGACAGTGCAAATCCACCATTGCTTTCACCAAGTTGCCCAGCTATTGTGTCTTTGTAAGTGATGTCATAAAGTAATTCTCAGAAGTGTACCTAACCAGATTAATTCTGCAGCTACTTGGGACACAGCAGCTTCCATCTGAGATGAGGTAAGGGTTACTGAAGGGTGTGCACTTGATTCAGATGCTGCTGTTATGTTGTTTGTGGTTGCATTTATGCCCATCAATGACATGATATACCTACAATAAAGTAAGTTAGTTGAAAGGTGGAAATTTGAGGTTACATGCATACATACATATCTGTTGTTGAAATTGGAAGCCAATAATCTTGCTGACCAAAGAACTGGGTCCCTGCTGAATAGTACATAAGGGGATAATATGAAGCAAGCATTGCAGTTATAATCTGAATTATTTTAAGGTCTATCAGCATCATCAACACACAATGAGTGACACCATAACACACTCCTAGGTCAAGAACTTTTGAATCTGTGCCATTGCTAGCAGGAGACCACAGTGACCATTCTTGTAATGATACATCTGAATTTCCCTTGGTGGACCACAGAATATCATGTTGCACATCAAGGCTTGATTGGTTGTTCAATGCATACAAAGAACAGGCAACAAAGTAGACAGTGGTGTTAGAGGTTTGAATTCCTCCACCTGAATATAGATCATAAGTGAAATAAGTCATTTTTTGTAGTGTTGTCCTGACCATCTATGGGAGTAAATTGCCAGGTTGTATTGGTACTGACTGGACTTTGTATTGAACTGTTCAGCTCCATAGCAGTGGAGACTGTGAATATCAATGGGGAATCTGTGCAGGCACTAAGAGTAGTATTGCATGTACCACCCAGAAACACTATTTCATCTTTCCCTGTGTAATACATTAAGCCAATGGAATTGATTTTAATCTGTGTCTCACATAGTTGTCCCAAATATACTGATGTATTCTCAAAGGCATTCAGTGAAACACTGGCATATCCAGCACCAGTGGACAGGATTGGAAGTAAACCACAATTAGCACATATAGTGGTCGTATTCACAGACACATTGATGGCTTGCTGGTTCCCAGCGAAAGTGTCATACAGTGTACTGTTCACCAAGCCTGAAGTAGACAATAGGGATGAGTTAAGATTAGACATGAGTGGGGCCAATAGTGTTATCCCACTCCACGTGAGCGCAGAGAGGTTAACAGAAGGGTCAGGCCAAGTTGAGTTCGATGCGACGACCGTCGTCAGCGAAGCATTGTAAGGTTGGAACTGGATGATTGTTGGTGATGCGACGTGCAATATGGATGTGCACATCAAGTATAAGAATACTAGAATCACTGCCCAAGGTGATGCCGCAATCCTGGTTTGCTGCCACAATGTGAGGATAGCGGCTCCAAGCCCGGCCCAGGCCTCAGATATGTCGTGAGTAGTGGTGAGCTTCTGGCGCCGAGAAAAGGAAACCGACAACACGAGACGTTGGGTTATGTAGACCAATAAGATTGTATAAAGCTGAGCTCCGTGAGATTGGTTGAAACCTTAATATCTTTGAACTACGGAACCACATACCGAGTAGAACGCTTGTAGGAAAGCACTCAGTCCGGTTGTTAAGACACTGTTCTCGAACGAGATAGTGAAAGCATGCTCCGGGTGGCGCCACAACATGACTAGCAGAACGAGATGAAGGATGCACAGGAGGACATGAAGGGAATAGCACCAAGGACGCAGTAATCCATCGACGCATGGATGGTCGGTTGGAGATTTGATTTTCCAAGCGTCAATGTCCTCGTGCAAAATGGTCGAGGATCCCGAAACCGCCTGTGTGTCAAGGAGCCATCCGGACTGCGAATGAGATGCCATGAGGAAAACGGATGGACGTTCACTACTACGAAGCTTTCAGAGTATTAGTAGGCTGCTCCGCGTCTGGGAATCATGGATTATACCCGATGGGAATTTCAAGTCCCCAATTGAGAGTCAATCAAGAATGGTATAATGCGCGTTCATCTCATGCGGTGCAGCTGCATCAATGCACACCGGAAATGATTGTACAGCTGATCGAGGCAGTGTCGGATGTAGAAAATATTTGCCTCTGAATGCAGTGGTGTAGAAGAGATCCTTTCAGTCATCTGATCTGTAACATATGCTTCATACTGCGTCAAACTTGCTTGAACTTGTTGAAACCTAAGGTGGGAACAAGCATGACACCGATGAGGGCATGCGGTCTGAAGGTGGGAGCGAGGATGAGTGATCAACGTGATAACGCCTAGATCAACCCTGACGCCTACGCCACTGATCATCACTTATACCATTTCTGTAGCGGTGGACCACAATAAAGCTACATAAGTACTTTTCTCGTAGCCAAGTTTACTGCTAATTTCTCAACATTTTGCACTCCATATACCTTATAGTTCAGAAGTAGCCTTATAATACCATAATACACCCTACATTTCTGATCTAGAGGATTTACGGTGCTGTGTTCCCTACGTGACTTGCTGTTTATTATCCTTTTCAGGTGCGTTGGCACTATGAAATTTCGTCAGAAAACACGCCTTCAAGAGCTCACCGCACCTTCGTCGACGATGAAGTCTTGATGAGCCGGAAAGCTCCGTCCATGCCTGCCAGTGATTACTCGTCTGGCAACTACTTTTTAGCGATGATGCACAACCTCGGAACTTTGACTTGCCATTCGTTACAGAATCACCATGGCAAGACATGCAATCCGCTGCTACTACCAGAGTTATTTCACTACATCTTGGACTATATTGACGTGCCAAATCCGGTGAAGATAGGAACAGAACACCATATCCGCGTCCACGAGCCTTCCAGAGCGCCGCGGGAAACACCGTTTTTTGCCCTCGCTCAGACATGTCATGCATCTTCCCTCGATCGCCTTGGGCGGGCGTTGGGCCCGCTCGTACCCCTCATCTGTTTTCTTTACACGATTGATGGTTGTAGGCCAGGGAAAGGTAAATGCATAACATGTCTCGTTTGAACATCCTCCCTGACGTTGGCAGACGCCACCCTCTCCCGCTGAATGGGCTATTATTCGTCGTTATGCTGTCCGCGTCAAGGGGCTCCGCATAACGGAAGAACTGGAAGCCACACTTTCTTTGTACTTTGTGCAATGCACTAGTTCGCAACCCCTCCGCCTCTTCCCAAACTTCAGGACGCTCGTCCGGGATCCAAGCTCTATTCATCCTGGTCTCCCCGCACTCGTCAAGAAAATACTCGTTCCAGAACTCGTTTCTTTGAAGATCGGCATGGAATGGGAGGTAGCACGCCCACTCTCTGAGCGCCATGCACTCCTCTGCCCGAATCTCAAGGCCCTCCAATGGGATTTCGGTTCCATGTAGGTATCGCAATAGGGCGATCTCGGATGATGCACTTCTGATTCTGTTCTTCGCCTCCAGAAGGTTGAAAACCTCAAGCTTTTCGTCCCCTTTGGTCCTACTATTCTAAAACATGTTATCCTGTCTCCGGATTACAAGGTTCTTGGTATAATGCTCGATCCCCCGCTGGGCATGGAGCAAATTGACGTCACACCTGCCGACACGCCTTTTCCTAACGTTGAGGCAATGGAATTGGAAATATGGAATCTTAATTTTCTTACCAACCTCCTACGACCAGCGTCGGAGATGTTTCGTACCCTTGTGTTCAATCTCCATCTGAAGAGAGCTCGACCCCTCGCTCAATCCATGCCCTCCTGCTTCACTGCGCTAGCCGCACCTCTACGTATAAATTTAGTTTGATCAATTGACATCCATCTCGATTGCCCTTCGATGGATGCGGAAGTCGAGGTCTTGGAGAATGCCCCCATGAACTATTGCATCACCTACGAGATACTATCTCCTCGCGTCTTTCCGTTACCTTTGCAAACTCACGATCATATTGAACAACCAGATTTCCATCGACGATGGCGAACTGGTAACCTTGGCTCACAGTTGGCCATCGCTCGAGGTCCTATATCTGGATTGCAGATCCGGAGGGTGGCCATAGGCGTCAGCCAAGTACGTTACCTTGCGCGGGTTGCTGGCGCTCATCGCAGCCTGCCCGGAACCCTATCAACTCTGTTTGTCGATCGATGCGAGGATCGTCCCAATGCCAGTCCGGACATACCCAACACCACCATCGAGTGCGTCGAACTCCCCAATTCGCTCATCAGCAATCCGTGTTTGGTGGTCGATTTTTTCAGAAAGCATTTACCGTGTGTTGAGGATGTGAGGGCGGACTGACCCCAGTTGCAGGGGGGAGACGCTGCGCATATACAAGAATGCGAATTGATGCGGCTGGAGGTCGAGGAGCTATTGACGACTCCTAATATTTTGTGTGCCTACCGATCAAGATATGCTAGTTGTAGTCATAATATCTGGGTTTCGAGCCGAGTACGCAGAGTCGTTGTGTCGCGTACCGCACTGCAGTTACACTGACTTTAACATTCGAGTCTGAACCTCGTTTATCTCGCCACGGCGAGCTCGTCGTAGCGGGACCTTGCGTGACCGGTTGACCACTGATCTGATTTCTGGCGCGGAAACGAAATAGCTGAGGAGAAAACAAGGTCCCACTTATACCAACTCGAACTCAAGTACTCGCCTGCAGTCTCATAGATTATATTTCAGCGATTCGAGACCACAACAGGTTGTTGACCTCCATCCAATCCAATACTTCAACATCTTCCCCCCCCTCCTCCTCCCGCGCCCACACCCTCACATCCTCAAGACACGGCAAATGCTTTGTGAAAAAATCGGCCACCGGACGCGGGTCGCTGATGGGCGAATCGGGGACTTCGATCCATTTGATGGCGGTGTTGCGTACGTCCGGGCTTGCATCCATTGGGACGATCCTCACATCGATCGGCAATATGAGTTCATTGAGTTCCGGGCAAGCCGCGATGAGCGTCAGCAACCCATGCAAGGTGGCGTACTTGGGCGACCCTCCGCACGACAGATGTAGAACCTCGAGCGATGGCCAACTGCGAGCCAAGAATGCCAGTTCGTCATCGTCGATGGAAATCTGGTTTTGCAACGCGATCCTGAGTATACGAAGGCAGCGGAAGGACGCGAGGGGAGATAGTATCTCATAGGTGCAATAGCTCATTGAGGTATGCGTCAAACTGTAACCATGACAATCGATGTCGATCGACTGCACTGAACCCATACGTTGAGGTGTGGCTAGCGCAGTGAAGCAGGAGAATATGGATTGAATGAGGGGTGGAGGTGCCGTCGAATGGAGCTTGAACTCAAAGATACGAAACATCTGCTGATGTGGTCGCAGGAGGCTGGTAAGAAAATCAAGATCCCATATTTCCAATTCTATCGTCTCAACGTTGGGAAAAGGCGTGTCAGCAGGTGTAATGTCAATTTGCCCCATGCCGAACGGGGGATCGAGCATTATACCAAGAGCCTTGTAATCTGGAGACAGAATAACATGTTTTAGAGTAGTGGGGTCAAAGGGGGAGAAAAGCTGGAGGTTTTCAACCTTCTTGGGGCGAAGAATGGAATCAGAAAGAGCATCCATGGCATCCAAGACCTGTTCTTTCACGGAGAAATCGACATTCCATCGACCGAAATCCAATGTGAGGGCCTTGAGATCCGGGCAGAGAAGTGCACAGCGCTCAAAGAGTCGGCGTTGCTGACCCAGCTCCTTGTCGAAGCGGATGTTCAAAGAAACGAGTCCGGGAAGGAGAAATTGCTCGGCTACGATGGGATAGTCCCAGACGAGCACCCTCAAGTTTGGCAGGAGCCAACTTGAAAGGGGTTGCGAGCTAGTGCACTGCACAAAGTACTTGAAAAAACGGGTAGATTCCGATGCTGATGTTATGTGGAGTTCCCTGATGCGGACAGCATAGCGACGAATAATGACGAATGCAGCAGGTGTGGGTGGCGTCTACCAACGTCAGGGAGGATGTTCAAACAAGACACGCTATGCATTTACCTTTGTCCTGTCTACATCAGCTGGCACTTGCGCAAAACAGCGGATGAGGGGTACAAGCGAGTCCAGCGCCCGCCAAAGACGATCGAGGGAAGGTTCTGAGATTGCATGACATGTCTGAGCGAGGGCAAAGAGTGCTTTCTGCGCCGCTCTGGAAGGCTTGTGGACGCGGATGCGATGTTCTGTTCCTATCTCCACTGGGTTTGGCACGTCAATGTAGTCCAGGATGTAGTGGAATAACTCTGGTAGTAGCAGCGGATTGCGAGTTGCATGTCTTGCCATAGCAAGTCGAAATTCCGAAGGTTCAAGCTCAGGCTCAAGGTTGAAATTTGAAACTTTGCTGTACCGCTCACCGCCAATGATTTGGCGCATTCGCTAATCAAGTCACGAAATAATATAATAAAGTGATCATCACCACGGCACTTATATATCCCCCCCTCACCTTTCTTCTTTTTATCTCGCGGATGTGACTGTATATTCAACGTTCAACAGAGAAAACTCTTTACTACCGTGGGAGTCGGGGATCAATGCGTGGGCGGGGTTAGATGTGAAATTTCGGATCGTGGATCTCGTTTCTCCAGCGTGAGAGTTGCTTACAAAGAAAGTGCAGTAGGACATATAAGCGGTCACTGTTCAGGAAGTTTCTCATTGAACAATATTTTCCGAGGACACAAAAGTTCGGGCTTGGCGAAGCTCTTCCGCATCCTTGTCCGCGTTCCCGTCCTCCAGAGCGACGCTTGGGTGCACTCGCACCCAGAGCTTTCTACTGTGCTCAGAACGTCTCGTTTTGACTAGTCTGTCTCTCGTGACGGAGGTACCGCTTCCGCTGGCGCCCATGAACTCGGAAGGCTGCTAGAAGAGGTGATTCTGATCGAGTGGGGGTTCTACATATGTTGTTTGATATAGTATCTCTCTAGACTCTCACACTATACCATCGTAATCGATATGTTGATATCCAGATGTAATTTCACGGTGCCTAGCTCCCATCGATGCAAGCGCTGAAAAAACGCGCATGAAAACTTCGTTCAACGTGACCAACGAAGCGAATCGGACAGTAGGACAGCTTTATTTGATGAATGGACGAGGATACCATTGAACATATCGCATTCCCAGGAGGCGAGCAGGTTGTCGTTCTCCCGGTAAGATCAGCTTAGCAAGACACTTGGGAGGGAATTTCGATCCCTCTACGTTGATATCAATTATTAAGGCCATCGCGGGACGCTGGTGAGGTGGGTTTCTCAAACAATCTGAACACATCCTCTGGCTTATACGTGCTCGAGAAAGCCACTACGTGCAAGGAACAGATGCACGTTGGCACTGAGTTTATTCCGGGTTCCCGTCCGCTTTCTGACTTCGTTGCCGTAGTGGTTTCATGCTGGTATCCTCGCTGACTAGCATACGAAAACACCTGGCCATGGGACGCTATCAGCTGTGGGTGACACTACACGTTATTCCCTCGATTTACACACCTCGGACAAGAGCTATGATGACGGCGCACGGGGGTCTGACGTTTTCCATAGCACCCTTCGAACTGCATATGTTTCGATTACGCTTCAGGTTGCTCGTGCTGCTTATCCCACTGGGAAGCCTTACACCAACGACTAGCCAAGTACGACATTGAGGACACCCGGCTGCTCATTTTCCTTTTCGATTTATGTCCCACGTTTCAAAAATATCGAGCAAGGGCCGAAAACAACCACCATGGATAATCCTGTCTAGCCATTTGCAGGCCATCGGTTGATGAAATCGGCGTACAAACCCGGACGATCTCATCGTTGGATAGATCCCCTGTGTATTCTACTAGTCAACCTCGAGGCTCGAACAATTCGCTGCTCTTGGTGTGAATTTTTACCACCCTTGACTTTGACGTCCATGACTCCAGAACTCGCAAAAGATACCGGCACCTGGGATTGTTACCGGCTTGGCGACTCGGGAGACTTTGATTGTTTCGATGAGTATTTCATAGCCCCTGTTTCAATCGATCGTAAGATGCTTGGGCACTTGTCAAGTTTCCGGCTTAGCTAAGGGGTCGGATCCCGGATCTGTAAAGGGTACCGGCAAATGCCATGCCTGTTTCACCCTTCCGCAGACAATCAAGTGCTCGGTCTTACATTGAGGCGAATGTCGACGGCGACAACGACAACGACCACTAAGGCAACAATGCTGGCGCAGGGCTTGTTGCCCCTCAAAGCCACATTCGAGTCTACCCCCGCAAATTCATCTTCGTCCTCAACAGAGGCGACTCTACAATCACTCTATAACAGGGCTGCTCAGGCATTCCTCCACCGCGATGTCATCCTCACAACTACCTTGGTTGCTTCAGCATTCGCAATGTTGCAGCCTCCCATTGCACCTGCGCCAGATGGGTATGATTCTCATCGCCGTAAATGGGATATTCTCCGCATTACGTTCGAGTCTACGGTATACGCCTCGCCCCCAGACCGTACCACCCTACCGGTGACACTGCGCGAGCTATTGCTGTTATCGCCCCAATCATTTGTAACCACGTCACATGCGCGGTCACTTGCCCTTTTCACACCTTCCTCGTTGCCACGGGCGCCCACGTCCGCATTTCTTCCACATCAAATTTTGATTACGCATATTGTATCCAGCATTCAAGTGAATTGCCCGACTGTCGGACGGGAGATAACAGAGGATTGGCTGTCCAACCGTGGGCAATACGACTTCGTTCCGTCTACAGGGGAAGCGTATGAGAAGGTACTAGAGCTGTATTGTTTACACATCTTGCCACGCCTGGAGGAGTGGGATTATGCCAAGGAATTTTTAACCTACGAGGTCGAGTTACCAACAAGCAAAAGGACGGTGAGTTGACCGACATGCTAGTTTCTTCCGTAGTAATCGGTGTGCAGGAGTTCCAAGCATCCCTTGAAAAAGCCTTGAAAGAGAAGGTTACTCGGACACCTGCCGTTGCCCCTCTTCGTTTGCCTTCGCCCACACCGTCCGCATCTTCTTCCAGTTCTTCCCTCTCGACCATATCCAACCGTACTGCTGTCCCTCTTAACGGGCCCTCGAGGTTCAGTCAAAGGCAGCGCTCAGGATCTTCGACCTCTGTCACCTCAGACGTGACGGTGACCAAGTCGTCTTCCCGCCAAAACTCGAGAGATCCTCGATCTACACCGCGTGGCAGCTCTCACGCTAGCGTTGCTCGGGGTTTGCACAACTCCGTTGTGTCGACAAGACAGTCGCTGGGCACTCTGGCATTGATCAAGGAATCCCTTCGCACATACTTTACGACGAATCGCCTCACCACGTTGACAATACTCTTCCTTCTGTTGCCGGTGGTGTCCTACATCATCCGACTGCGGCGTGGGCGAGCAGCTCCGGCTCCAGGGTCTACAGCAGATCAAGTGAAGCGGCGATTAGTCGATGCTCGCGGGGGCTCCGTCCTACATAAGCTCTGGGCCGAAGTGGGTAGGGCTATATGGGACACCCTCCGGATGGGGGGCGGAGGCTTGGTATAAATCTGGCCCCTCTGGTGTTTTTAGAGATACTACCCGGGTTATCTTTATTCCGATCGTTTCAATTATCATTTTCTCGAGCTGTATTCAGGACTTTTCGTCTACACCTAATCATTTACATACTACACAATTGTCACGTGACCACTACTCGAAAAATCCCAAATTCCATGGAATGAATATGACGGTGGACCGGATAGAGTTCCTGAGATCATCAAGGAACGATGAGCAACTTGATCTCTTGCGTGTCATGGTAAGCCAAGCTCGAACCTCTGGCCACTCGATTTAACAAATTTTATCTAGGGTCAGACGAGGCGTTGCCACACGCCATCCACGCAAATACGTCCTTGACGAGAACGAACTAGAACGCGTGAGCACGCTCGCCCGGATCGAGCTCGAGGATGCACGCAAAGAACTCGAACGTGCGCACGAAGCGGCACAAAAGATGGGCAAGGGCGCCGAGGGGGACGAAGCTGACGATCCTGGTGATGGTGCTGAGGATAATCACGAGGACGAATGGATCGAGTGAGTCCCCATGAATTCCGTCTACGCGTTTTTTTGGGATATCGACCGAGTTTTGTTGAAGAAGTGAGGAGGGGAACGATGGTGATGCGATGGCTGTGGATAGGCCCGATGGGGACGGGGATGGGGGAAAGCCACCCATCGGATCAGGTGGGAAGACTGACGATTTGGCGGAATATCGTCTGGATGAGTATGATGATGATGTCAACGACGAAGGTGCGCGCAAGATCTTGACCAGCGTGTTCTTTATTTCAACGCATTCCGATTTTCGATTTTGAATATTTCTATAGGGATTGGTCCGTTCACGAATATCAAAGGGTTGACGTTCTACCGCGATAACGCGGATGACCCATACATCACACTAAAAGAGGTCGGTCCAGTTCACTCCCGAAAATGTCAGACCCCTCGCTAGAGCGTTGATAGGACGACGAGGAGGCGGAAGACGAACGCCAAGAGTTGGAAATATTACCGACAGACAACCTCCTCGTCACCGCCAAAACCGAGGACGAGATATCCCAACTGGAGGTCTACGTCTACGACGACACGCAGGAGAATCTCTACGTGCATCACGACTTGATGCTTCCCAACTTTCCGCTCTGCCTCGAATGGCTCGATTTTCCACCTGCGTCCACGTCGTCGTCGTCCGTGTCGGTCGATGGTACGGCGAAGTGGGGGAACTATGTGGCCGTTGGGACGCTCGATCCAGAGATCGAGATATGGTCGCTGGACGTGGTTGAGAGCATGTACCCTGACATGATCCTCGGACGACCTGATAAAACAGCCGCGCACGTACCTGTCCCGGCTGGCACCGGGAAGAAGAAGCGCAAAAAGACAAAGGCGAGACCGACGTCGGACGAACATCACGTCGATGCGGTGCTCGGTCTGTCATGGAATAGAACACACAGACAAATGCTGGCTTCTGCGTCTGCAGATCTGACCGTCAAGCTGTGGGATCTCAGTCGTGCGCCGACAGTGGATGCGGACGGGAGTGGTAAAAGTGCCGTTGCGATACGGAGTTTCAACGTCCACAAGGACAAGGTGCAGGCGGTGCAGTGGAACGAGAAGGAGCCCACCGTGCTGCTTTCTGGTAGTTACGATCGGACGGTTCGCATATTCGATTCGAGAGCGCCCGATACGGGGGTGGGTGCTGTACTTGGCGCGGACGTGGAGGCGCTGAGATGGGATCCTTGGGAGTCGCATGGTTTCTATGTAGGAATGCTCTCTCCGAGCTACGAACGCGTTCCACTCATCGATCTCGTAGGTCTCACTCGAAAACGGTCTCGTGCTCAATTTCGATGCGCGGACGCTACCGACGGATCTCAAGGCAGCGTCACCCTCACGGTTCACGATTTCCGCACACGACGGCGCTGCGTCCGCGTTGGACGTGAGTCCTCTTCTTCGTGGATGTCTCGTGACCGGCGGCACGGACAAAGTCGTCAAAGTCTGGAACGTGGACCAATCCGAAGGAGGCAAGCCGTCAGTGAGCATGGTCGCATCGAGAGACCTTGACATTGTACGTGTTGTGATTCGCGCTGTCGTTCTCTCGTCGTCTCATACAAAAGACAGGGCAAAGTGTTTTCTGCCGTTTTCTCGCCGGATGATCCACTCACGATCGCTGCGGCGGGATCGAAAGCGAAACTCCAGATCTGGGACGTGGGCGCGAATGTTGGTGCACGGAAAGCTTTCGCGTCGAAGCTTTCCGAGGCTGGAAAGGTGCTAAAAGAAAAGAACGGCGCAGGTTTAGTGGGTCTCGTCAGTGACGATGAGGAAAGTGAGAGTGGGGGCGAAGAAGACGAATCCTAAGATACAGCGCATGCACGTCTACTCGCGATATCAAAAATTTGGAAGGCAATGTTCCAAGGACGTACTATAGCATACAATATGCGAGGGTGTGTAGGTATTTCTACATGAAGTCGTCTGCTCCCTTTCCAAAGTCATCCAAAGCCTCCTCGTAAACCTCCGTATCAAATCTAGCGTTTTCGTCAGACGGGCTTGAATATTAAAGGGAAACAGGTACGGACTTGTTGGATAACTTTGCGGCACCCAAAGTCGGCTTGGCTATAGACTTTGGTTTCTTCTTCCCGCTTGCCTTGTCTCGTTGCTCCTTTTGCTTCTCGTTTGCTAGCGTGGTCAGGCCACTTGCCGCCTTACGGACCTCGACGTCCCTGAGAGGCTCAGCCAGCTGTCGGACATGGTATTCGACGAATGATGGGTAGAGAGGCTTGTTCTGATGTCGTTTGATAACGAATTCGATGATCTGGGCAGACAAGGTTTGGAAATCCTCCTTGGTGCGGGGATCGGCAGAAAGGAGCGCATCGAGATCCTTCGAGGATGACCCTACACACCCATCTCATCGTCAGAAAGAAACACCCTACGAAATCCACAAAATGGATCCAGGGCAAACGGTATCGTATACTCACCTCCCAACCCCGCCGCGCCAAACAAGG
>JBBPQP010000741.1:0-17969 GCA_038092555.1 Boletus subgraveolens
TCAGTATTGGCTGTGATTGCAATTTTCTAGCATCATGGCCATGACTGCCTCTGTGATACTGCTATGTCATGCACTCACAGTACTGGCCAGGATCTGTACATCAGTCAGGTTGGCCAAGCCCACATGTACAATTTGATATTCTATTCATATGTTGTAAGGCTGGCTGAATAGAACCAAAAATTAGATTCAGCATATGGATATGTCACATAAAGTCTACATACATATGGTACTTCATTCAACCTCTCATACAAGCAAATAGGAAAAGAAGGATGTGAGGCTGGCTGACCCCAGCTGTCCATCTTATAGCATTGGGATGAGCTGTTCAAATTTTATGTGTATGGTACTGGCTGCATATCAGGAAATATACCATGTCAGCTGACACTTTGTCAACAATCTTAAAGCACCATGTGAAAGTATGTAGCTCCAGCTGAGACCCAGCAATATTTGAGCATAGCTGTGTCCATCTCAATGATATTTTTGAGCTATGTGGGCCTGGTGCTGGCTGATGATCAAAGAATATCTAAGTACTGTATACATGATGCTAAGACAGTATGTATATGGGACTACTGACTGGCTAAGCCAGGAAAGCAAGATGTAGTCAAGATGGATTAAATTGTAACTGTTAGCACCTTTTGGAATGTTTCTCTTGCCTTCCTCAAAAAGGTTTTCCAAACACCTCTTTGCTTTGCTGCATAAGCTTTGTGTCCTGGCCCAACAGTCTTCATTTATTAATTCACCCACTCCCCTTCACAATGTTTGAACCACAATATTGCCCAGGACATTTCATGCTTCACCATTTGTAACTCTTTATTCCATCTATCATATCTAGCCTTGGCTTTTAACCAGCTAACCCTGAAAACCTATGCAACTGGCATAAATCATTCCCTTGCACTAAACAAATGCCAAGACTCACATTCATATCCCCAGGATGTTGAAGAAGCATCAACATCACCAATTCTCCAAAACCAAGGCAGAATATCTGAGCTTTGACCAAATTGATTTTCTTCAGTTATGTTCTTGAATACCAAAAGGTCTCTTGGAGTTATGATGTGGTATTTGTCCATGATGGCCTGAGAAGCTTCCAATTGAATTAATGAAGCTCTAGCACAGTGATATCTTCAAACATCCTGATTTATTTTGAGAACTGCCCTATAAATTTCTTGTTGGATCTAGTGTCAGTCTGAACTGAAGTTGAACTTCTAAAGTTCATCCTATACAGGACTGCCTTGTGACCCAGATGAGTCCTGAGCTTTTCCAAGGAGTTATTGGCCTGTCCCAGGTACAGCTGGAGTTCTGCTTTACCAAATTATACAACCCAGCATCCTTGAGTAAAGTCCTGCCTATAGATGAAGGCATCTATAGGAAAAGATCTTCAGGATTTTGTTCTTCAACAAGATTCTCCTCTGAAAGAAAATCTGAATACTCTTCTTCAGGCTTGTCCAGCCAAAATCCCTCTCATTTTCCTTTACATTGTCCCCAATCTCCTCAGCACAAAAACAAGGGTCATCTGGCTGAATGGCAGAGCTGCTGATATCCAAACCAGCTGTGAAAAAGTGAGCAGTCTGGTTCAACTTTGAAATTCTGGCCAGGAGCCTTCAATGTCTCTCTGCAATTCCTGCCTTTTGAGTGGGAGAGGGATTACTAGGCAAGCATCTGATCTCAGCTTGCAATGCATCCCTGCAAAGGCATATTAGTGTTAGACAACTACCAAACATATTTTAAACACGTGCTGAGCATCTTTCATAATTATTCCTTCTATCAACCAGGTCACAGAGCTTTGCCTTTCTGAGACAATGCTACTTGATTCTGCAAGCCTTAATTGAATTTCAGCAAGGGTGGGTGCTAATCAAAAGAGCAAAATGAGGATGCACTCACTTGTCTACAAACAAATGAAACCTCAAACCTTTGGCCATCCTCAGATTGTAAATATCCAATGCCTCACACCTTTTATCCTCATCTGTATTGGCCTCCTCTGTCTACTGTTGTAATTTGTTGGGATGCAAAGATTGAGTGAGCTTCTCAAAGGGTTCTTTGGTCAAGTCAACTCCATTACATGCAGCCTTGTATTTTCTGCATAAACTCTTCACTATATGATACGAGTCAGTGATATGTAGGACACTAACCAAAGGAATATCTCACCTAATCCCACCAGCTTCTTCCAGTTGGAATCCCTCATATGATTATCATAAAGCTCCTGACAGTGGGCCAAAGGTACAGATCTTGCAGAAGAGGAGATTTTGTTAAAGGGAGCCCACAGAGTCTCCAGAATCTCTCCATCAATATGACCTGCCCCCCTGATGAACATCAGGCTAAACCTAGGAAAGCAATCAGGCTTTTGGGCACTGAGATGAAACTTTCCAACAGCAGGAATGATCTCCAAGCCTCCAGGCAATGATAAAAATGATGAGGACCTTACTCTTCTTCTAAAGTTAATATACCACTGGCAAGTGACATTACATATAATGAGTGCTTTCTATACTCCAGCTGAATTGTGAGAAATTGCTTGACAGATTGAGTAGTTGATATTGTCTGCCTTCTTTTTATTTGAGCAAGGGATTTACTGTTCCCCTTTGTAAAAATCCACCACTGAATGAGGAACAAAGCAACCATGATGTGCACAGGCAGTAGCTCCCACCCCTGTAGCTTGCAGGTTTGATTTATTTGTATTAGCAGCATTCATTGCTCTATGATTTTGACAAGTAGACCTCTAATACCAAAAACAAGTGTAACTTCTTTATCTGCTACAGGATTGTTATGACTAACTTGGGTAGGGATAGAAGTAGATTCAGCCTTTCTAGGATTCAGTCACATAGGGCTTCTACAATGATGGAGGGATTGCTGGACTTTAGCAATGTTGAAGGTAAAACCAGGAGCATTGACTCAAAAGTACAATGATGACTTAGAGATCTGAGGGTTCATGAGTTACACTGAGTAGGTCTAACTTAAGGACAAGGAAGGAGTTTCATTGGTTTAAATAGAGAAAGGAAATGAAAAGACAATCAGAGGAAAATAGAATATTAAAGAATATAGTGGAAGGATGAGTAATCAGAAGACTGACTGATGATGGAATACAGTGGAATGTTATGGAAAGGGTGGTTAAGTCAGCAGAAAAAGGAAAGGAAAAATATGTAGGTGACAGTAGTGTTCAAATGAAGTCACCCATAGATGACAAGGGAAAGCATAGCAATAAGACAAAGAAAGAAGAAAAGAGTAGTTGTTAGCAACAATTCATAACATTACCCCCTTAATAGATCCTAAGTTATTGATGAAGGACATCCAAAGAGATCATGAGAGGAAGATCCAGGAGAACCAGTAATGTTTTCCCAAGTGTGGTTATCATAGAGGTCATCCCCATGGTCAATGGGGGAACAAGGGCAAGGAGGAGAAGAGGGACAATGGGGTTGAGTGGTCCTCATCTGAGATTAGGGAACAGGGTGGGTGGAATCACAAGAGGAAAAAGATTGATGGGATCCTCAAAAAAAATGGGACTCCCTGGAGGACAGAGAGGTGGAAGGGGATCTGGGGATTTGTTGTAAGGGACAATAGATTTGGATGTGACCAGGGCCCCAAACAAGGTAAGTGGGACATTGGTAGGAGTCACAACTGATTCTATAATGACCAAGTTTGTGGCATTGGCAACAGATTTCAGTATAACAAGAATGGTTGGGTAGGAGGGCAATAGATCCATCAGCTCCAGTCCAATAAGCTTCAGTCCTTTCCAGAACACATTCTTCTTCTGAGTCAAGGGGGGAAGAGGAAGCAGAAGCAGTGTGGATGAGATTGGCAGCTTCCCTAATCTCTCTTCTGATGGTAACTTGTTCCTTGCAGTACCTATCCAAGTCAACAAGAAACTTGTCCATGCCTAGCTGATGCATAGCAACAATCAAGGAACCTCAAAGTTATTGGTAGACATCAGAAAGGATGGTGGCATGTAAGGCAAGCTCTGTGGTGGAGGTGGGTTGGATATGGAATAGGCAGAGTTTCTCATTCTGAAGAAAGGGTTGATAGAGGACATAGAAGGGGGAGGCGAGGTCAAGGTGAGAAGAGATGGGGAGAGCAAGCCTGGATTTCAACAATGAAGAAGGAAATATGCTTGACCACATCAGTGTCAGGGAGTTCATTCCTTATCCTGTGGGCAGCCATGGGGACATCTATGAATAGGATGGGAACTAGGTGGATGAGTTCTTCGAAAGGGAAGGACTGCCATTTGATGGTGGGGAGCCATATGGTGGGAGATGTAGGGGTAGGATTAGAGATAGGGGTAATGGAACGAGAGATGTCATCAACGACAATGGAAGAGTAAGTAATAGAAGAGGGAGAAGAGACAGAGATGAAGATGAAGATGGGAGGAGAAGAAACAGAAGGGTGGTTGGTGCAGGGCATGGTAAATAGTTTCTGGGGTTTATCATGGTAATGAAGAAGGGGGAAAAGTCGCAGGATGACAATTTTTATAGTTGAAAAGAGTGGACTTTGCATGTTTCAAGTCTTATTTGGATACCCAGGAGTTCTCTTTGGTGGAGTATCCTTTTCATTGGATCAGGAAAGAATGGGAAGAAGAGGTTCCTTTGTGACATAAGATACAGTCAATTTCATATTCTTCTTCTTCACCAATAAGATCAGATGGTGGAGCAGGAAAATTGGGTCTTTGTATAGGGTTTTCTCAATAGGGAGATAAGAGAGAAGCATGGAGGATAGGGTGGATTCTTCATGTTTTAGGAAGTTGGAGTTGATAGGTGATTGGTGATAAGACCTTGGTGATAATGAAGAGTTCTTCTCTTTTAGGGGCAAATTTAGGATTGACAATGGATCTTTTCAAGTTCCTGGCTTCAAGCCAGACCTTGTCTCCTTTCTTGAATGGGGAGAAATATTGTCAGGTATGGAATGCCATTACTTGGTGAGTGAGTTCATGGAAGATGAGGGCCTCATCTCAAGCAGCAGTTAACTGTTGGATTCTGGATTCGATGGCAGGAAGGGGGTATTTGGGGATTACTGAAGAAAGGGAATGAGGTTCATATCCCTTTATGAGATAGAATGGAGATTGGTTGGTAATGTAGTGGGGGCAGTGATCATATGCAAATTTGATGTGGGAGATGGAGTTAGCCAAGAAAAAAGGATGATTTCCACAGAAGATCCAAAGATAGGTTTCAACTTCTTGGTTAACTTATTTCATTTCTCCATTGGATTGAGGGTGATAAGCAGTAGAGAGGGAGAGGTCATAGTTCAGGAGTTTTCTGAGTTCTTTTGTGAAGGAGGATGCAAATTGAGGTCCTCAATCAGAGATTACTTTGTCGAAGAGTCCAAAATGAAGATAAACTTTGTGGAAAAAGAGGGAAGCTATCTGCTTGGTGGTGATAGTGTTCTTGATAGGGCAGAGAATTACCCCCTTAGTAAGCCCATGGTCAATCATGACCAAAAGGGTATCAAAGCCTCCAGAAAGAGAAAGACTGGTGATTAAGTTGCAGGAGATTTGTTGGAAGGGTCAAGTGCAGGTAGATTTAATGGGAGTCAGGAGAGGGGGAACAGTGGGGTGAGTATTTGCTTTATTTTGTTGACAGGTGGTGCAACCCTCAACGTATTTTCAGACATAAAAGGTGAGACCTGGCCATCAATATTCAGTGGTGACAAGTTGGTGAGTTTTTTGATAGCTGGGGTGGCCAGCAGTTTCTGGTCATGACACCATTCAAGAATGGAATGGCAGAGAGAGTCATCTGCAGGGATATAGATGCATCCTTGGTAGGTGAGGACACCATTGAGATGTTGCCAGTTGGAAAGTCTGGAGTGGAACACAGGGAGAATATCACCATTCATAGATTGGAGAGCTTGGAGGACAAGGGGATCGAAGGTAGATGATTTGGTGACATGATTGTGGAGGGTGAAGTCAATGATATTAATAAAGAGTGAGGGGGAAAGGAGAGTGAGTCCTTCATTTTCAGGAAAGTTGGGGAGTAAGAGGTCGGGTCAGTGAGAGAAAGCATCAGGTCCTGCAAGAAGACATTCAGGAACATGGATCATTTTGAAATCAAAGTCTGCTGGGTCAAGGAGCCAGCAGGCTTGTCATTGATTAAGGTTTTGGGGTTTTCAAAAGTAGATGAGGTTTTTGTGATCAGTGAAGACTTGGATAGGAAAGGAGGATCCATGAAGATAGTGTTGCCAGGATTTTAGAGCATGAATGATGGCTAAGAGCTTCCTATCATATATATCATAGTTTCATTCTACAGAAGAGAATGATTAGGAGAGGTAGGAGCAGGGGTGCCAGTTGCCATTAGGCAATTGCATGAGTATTCCATACCCATGTGGGTTGTGGGTATGGGTACCATGTGGGTATGGGTGTGGGTCTGCCCTCCTGATACCCATACCCATACCCATACCTCCAGAGGTGGATATGGGGCATGAGTATGGGTGGGTATCTGTAGCTTTTTAACTCTGACTTATGTGACAGATTGTCATAAACTCTTGACATGGTTTTACTATGTAGTGCATGACAAATGTTAAAATTTATGACAACACTACAATAGCATATATATGAAATGTACCAAAATAAAATCCTTGAATCCCCCCCCCATTAGCCATGCAACCCAATCCCTCAACTACAGTAAAGCAAGTCACCAAATTAACAGACAAAGCTAGAGCTGCCCTTGAAGATAGATTAGTCCCTGCATCGAAGAAACACAAAGGTAATGATTGCATTCACAGGAAGAAGCCAGACACTATAGGCACACATTCCCAAAAAGAACCTTGGGACCAAGCAACCAGCAAGACCACTCACAAACACCACTGAGTCAAGACCAATGAAGTAGAAGAACTTGACAAGAAAGATGAAGGCAGTGATGACCATGACACTGTCTTGATTAGCAATGATGATGAGCAAAGTACAACTCATGCAACCACTGCAGAGACTGGGATAAGTGAGGAGTTAAGTCCTGAGGAAGTTTTACAAAGGATGATAAAGGAGTGGACTTCACTGGTATATGCTTTCTTCCAACCTGTCCCCACCATTGAAAACATTGGCGAACAGTACTCACATGTCTTCAAGTGCTGTGCAAGGGGATGTAAGACCAAAATGCACAGGTATTTTGACACAACTCATGCGCACTTGACCAGAAACATGCAAAAGCATGCCAAAAAGTGTGGGGGTTGGAAACTTTGAAGGCAGCAGATGGTGTGAAGAGTGTCACCAAAGTGCATGAAAATATTGTTGGTAGCATCCTATGCACTAGGTCAATTACACAGGCATTTGAACAGAAGGGTTGGGGAAAGGTGACTCACTCACACAGCCAGCATGCACATGCTGAAACAAAGTGAGTTTTTGCCACCATCATACTTTCTGCTGTCTCATAATATCATCTGCAGGGCAGAGATAGTCAGATGGGTAGCTGAGAGCCTGCAGCCATTCACAATCATCCAGGGTTGTGGCTTTCAGTCCTTAATGAAGACAGAATGGCCAGAATACTACTTACCTTCCATTTTGACCATCTCATGTGATGTTCAGCTTGTGTTTGCAAGGACCTGAGTGAGAGTGGCTAATATGTTGAAGGTAAGTCAGCAAGAGCATCTCAGATCACTGTACTTAGAGTACTTTCCAGGAGTATGACAGCAAATTGAATTTTACAAAGGATGCTTGGATAGTGCCAAACCATTGCACATTCATTGCATTTTCAGTCCATCTGCACCATGAGGGGGTGCCAATGTGTTTTCTGTTAGATGTTATTGGTGGCCAAGGTAACAAGTACATACCTTGGTGTATGATTGAGGTTAGCTGACTCCCTTGGAGTCTTACACAGGTGAGGAGCTTGCAATGGTGTTTCAACAGGTTCTAAAGGAGTTTATGATTGACAATAAGGTTAGCCTTGGAGGGGAGGTGACAAACAGACTTACTTACCTTCATATAGATGTTGTCCATCACCTGTGACAATGCATCAAACAGTACTGTGATGGTTGAGAAGCTGGATGACATGCTGGACTTTGGTGGAGTGTCCATGCATATACAGTGTGTTATAATTATGACCAGAAGTAATTGTACAAATAGACATGAAGCGTAATCCACCTTTACAGTGGACTCATGCCTTAACTTGTAAGGCTCCTCAGGCTTATCAGTATGCCTGGTGACGACACTTGGCGACTAGGGTAAGGATCCCTAGTGTGACGACAACTAGTACTCCTAGGTAAACAAGATTGGAAGACCTTGACCAGGATGAGGCCTTTGGGTAATGAGGTTGATGATGATGAGGTCTGGTTCTCTGTACTGGGGTAGAGAACCAGGGAATAAGCCAACATGGACAAGACATTGGTGGGCAAGAGCAGGAAGGGGTCTGTTAACCACTGATGTGGTTCAGAGGTCTTGACGGCAGTGACAAGAGTCCTTCAATGAAGGAGGAGGAAGGAAGGGTGAAAAGAGATCAAGCAAGAGGGGATTGTAGGGAACGGATGATGAATACCACAAGAGTATACCATAAGGTAGTACACTTTAGGTGTCAGATCAAGGTTAGAGAGAGGTGTTAGAGTGGAGCTCTAACTTATATACCCCAGCCATAAGGGCTTTAGGCAGGTATATCCCAATCAGGAAGATGGTCTGTGTGCAATCTCACCTTAATATGTATAGTAAGAGTCCATATCCATAAGGGGAAACCTGGCATCTGTATGGTGAGGATAAAGACAGGAATGGCATGTGGGTGCTGCCATGGAAAGGTCACAAGCATAGGACATGTCATGGGAATCATCATGGTGTGACATGTGTGATGGCACATGAGTAATCACATGGATGAACTGAGGTCAGGGTATGACATGAGGAGGGTGGCAATGTCAGAGTGAGATGTGGCCTCATCTGAGATGGGGAGTTGTCAAGAAGAGCACAGGAGAATGGCTGTGCAAGAGGCACTGATGGGGTAGTGTCAAGGGGAGATCTGGGGGAGATCCAGGATCAGGGAGGGCACAGGAGGGTGGCTGTACATAGAGGCACTGTAGGGGGGCAATGTGGAGGAGCAGTGCCATAGTTGTTGCAAGACATGTCACATTGAGCATAATCAAGTGCTAGGATGTGCCAAGGATAGGGTCAGGAGTGGTCATGTGATGGGCACAAGGTCGTGGGAAAGGAAAAAGACTAGGGATGCACCAAAACTATAACATAGTGTTTCTTGCACACTACCAATCTCATGGCAAAGGTGTTGATCAGGGAATTTGATGTGAAATCAAACAAACATAGCAAAGACAGAGAGGCAGTGGTTAATGATGATGAAGACTTGGGCATTGATGAGGTAAAATTGGCAAAGGAACTTGGGGAGCTGAGCAAAGATATTGAATATGAGGATTTTGTGATCATAACAGAGCAGGACTTGACTAACAAGGAGAGAAATGATGATACTGATAGGCTTGTTGATAGAACTGAACTGTTGAGCAAGGCAGAATGCCAGGAATTGCTGAAAATCAGTAGGCCAATTAAGCTAGTACTTGTGAAGGTTAGGAATCCAATTCACTTGCACACCTTATCTAGTACTGATTTTTGGCATGCTGATAGATTTGTAAACTCACATTCAAGCTCATCCATTCCACCACTAAGTTGTTGCCAGCCTGGTAGAAAATTCTGTGAGAGATGATTTGAGCATCACTAACATATGTACCATGTGACATGTTGACTTGGTGGAATTTAACATTTGATATGTTGGAGTATGCACTAAGGCATTGTGAAGTGGTCAATACTGTGACCCAGGATCATGCACTGGGACTGAGAAAATTCAAGCTGGATGACAGAAAATGGATCCTGTTGGAACAGTTGCACAACATGCTAAAGGTGTGCAAACAGCTGTAACATGTTTGTAGCTGTGTGGTAAACAAATGTACAGATCCTCAAGGATGCCACACTGTATTTTTCATGCTCCATGCCAAATCTTGCAACTGTCATCCCTGCCATGGATCTCATGGATGAGAAGCTGACAACTTACTCACTCAATCACAACTACAGCCCTGCAATCCATGCTGCCATCGGTCTGGCAAAGCAAACACTCAACTGGTACTACCAACTTACAAACAGCTCCAAAGTATACAGAATTGCCATGGGTCATTTGATTATATCACTATGAGTAAATATACTAACAGACACATTGTAGTTTTACATCCTCAACACAAACTTGCCTATGTTAAGAATGCAAACTGGAAGGATAGCTGAATTGACACTGCAAAGAAGCTTGTCAGGGACAAGTTTGAATTTTCATATACTGCAGAGGAGACTGATGACTGCCATGATGATGGCTTGGTTGTGTCCTCACCCAAGCTGAAAAACATGCTGAACGAGCTAGTTAGTATGATATGTGTGCTAACTAATATTTTAACTATCTACAGGTTAATATTGTTGACACTATGGTCACCCTTGCCCCACCCCAAATCTCTGACCTGGGTGATGACCTTGAGTGCTACCTCTACACTGATGTAAAGCACATCACCAACCCATTAGCATGATGGTATGAGCAGCATGCTGTCTACCCAAGCTTGTCACACATGGCATTGGACCATTTGACCATCCCAGGTAAGTGTGCTATGTCACATCAATGATATTCTGGCTTATGATTTAAATTTTAACTACATCTATTGATGTGGAACATCTCTTCAGCCACAGTCATTTTATTGCCATCTACACATGTTCACATCTTTCAGCTCAGACTACTTATGCACTTTCTTTGCTTGGGGGCTTGGAGCCTTCTCAGCCTCATCAAGACAGAGGATGGATTGGCAGTTGCTGCTCTTGGGGATGCCAAGGGTGATGAGGAAGCTTTGGAAGATGGTTGGGACAGTATTGTAATATAGCAAAATTATTTGTTTTTGTAGCACTATATAGAGGATATCCGTGGATATGACCCATGATGGGTCATACCCCAGGTCTACATTTCACTACCCACTGCAGATACCCATACCCACAAGCATGGGTATGGGTATCTTCTGGGTATGGGTGTGGGTACAGTTGGTGGTACCTGGGGGTATACCTGTGCAAATGCCTAGTTGCCATTGGCATTGGTTTGGAGGAGAATAGCTCTGGAGGCAAACTTTGAGGCATTAGTTGCGATGGCAAAGGGGGTGGAGAGGTTAGGGAGGTGGAGGACTAGTTTGGAGAGAAAAAGGGTTTTTAGGTCATCAGAGGCTTTTTGGCAGGAGAGGGACCACCAGGGGAGATTTTTCTTAGTTAGGTTGATGAGGGGATGTGCAATGTTTGAGTAGTCGGGAATGAATTGTCAATAGCAGTTGGCAAACCCAAGAAAAAAATGTATGACCTTTACTTTGGCAGAGATGGGCCATTTGGCAATGCTATTGAGTTTTATTGGGTTCATGGCAAGTTTGCCTGGTTTGACAATCATTCTGAGATATTCCACTTTGTTAGTGGTGAAGATACATTTCTCTAGTTTGAGGTGGAGGTCTAGTTCCATCATTCATTTGAGGACATGTTTTGTCTGTTCCTCATGGGTTTTTGGATTGGGGGAAAAGATGAGAAGGTCATTCATGTAAAGAACTAGCCTGGAAGGTGGCAGGGGAATTGGTGAGGTCAAAGAACATGACAGTAGGTTCATAGAGGCCTTTGTGGGTGATGAAGGCTGCCTTCCATTGATGTCCATCTTTGATTCAGACATTGTTATATCCCCATCAGATGTCAAACTTGGTGAAGATCTTGGTGTCTCATAGTTTGTTCATGAGATTGGAGACAAGGGGAAAAGAGTAGGCATCATGAATAGTATGTTTGTTCAGATACCTGTAGTTCTGACACGGACAGAGATTGCCATTCTTTTTCTTTATGAAGAAGAAGGGCACAGCTTGTAGAGAGTTGGAGGGGCAGATCTTTCTGGATGCGAGGTTTTTGGTGAGGAAAGCTTTGGTGGCTAGTTGCTTGTTGGGGGAGAGAGGGTAGACCTTTCCAACTTTCAGGGTGAGAATTCATCGAGATTGATTTCATGATCGTAAGGACAAGAGGGAGAGATGTAGTCAGTAGCTTCCTTTGAGAAGACAGGGGCAAATTGTTGATACTTGAGAGGAAGTATGGGTTTTGGCTTGGCTTTTTGGGCTGCCATGGCAAGTTCAGTGGCAGTGGTTAATTTGGTGATGAAGGAGATTCTCTTGGAACGAAACAGTTTTCACAATGAATGATTCGCTGAATGGCCCTGTTGTCAATAGCCTGATTGATGAATTGTTTCTCAGTCTCCCATTGAAGGTATCCTTCAAGGTAATAGTTGGAGACAGAGTTGATGTTGATGTGGTGGGATTAGTGAGGAGGGTTTCTTTGGTAGATGGAGTCATGTTGTTTAGTGTCAGAGGAGTGGGACAGGTAGAGGTCTCAGGATTGGTCAGTGGATTCTTCAATGAGGAGAGTTTGAGTGGACCAATTGATGGTGGGGTTGGCAGTCTTTAACCAGGGAAGCCCAAGAATTAGATTTTGTTGGCTGCAGGCCATAATGTAAAAGATTACTTGGTGGACAATTCCATTGAAGGAAGTGAAGAGTTCACAGGTGAACTTTATGTTGCCATTCTTGTTATGGGAGGAATCAGCATTTCTTGTGTGAAGGAGTTCCTTTAGCTTGGTGAGGGGAAGCCAATGTTTTTTGACAAAGTCCCAGTCGATGCAAGAGATGTCAGCACTGCTGTCTACTAGGGTGAAGGAGTTGATGGTTTGAAGAGTGTGCGAAGGTACAATGAGTTGAATCAGAATCTGCATAGATTTCATTGTAGATCATATGGTTACAAGCATACAAGGAGGGAGGGGAAACCTGCATTGATCAGGTTTCTCTATTTAAAAATCCATGTTAGAGAAAGAGATCCTCTTGATGTTGGCTTCATCATCATCATCATCTACTTCCACAAGTTTGGGGAGAGTTTCTCTTTCTTCAACCACTTGTTGAATCTTTTTTTCAAAGGGTTTCTTTGAAGAGGTGGTACAGGTGTTGCTAAGGTGGCTGGGTTTTCAGCAGTAGAAGCAGAGTTTCATTTCAATACATCTCTTTCTTTTGTTGGGGGTGAGTTTTGATACTTTGATTACATCAATATCCATAGCATTGGGGTCCTTGATCTTGGAGGGGGAGGACATTGAGGAGAAGGAGTGGTAGGTTGTCTGGTAAGGCTTAGAGTTTCATCAGGCAATTTCATCAGCTCATTCCCATTGGGTTTGGAAGTGGATAGCTTTGGCATACCATTCAGCAATGGTGGAAGGGACAGTGTCCATGGTCATGATTCTTTTCACGAGGAGAGGGGGAATTTCTGTGGAGAAATACCTGATGAGGACATTCGTGTCAGTGATTCTGGCTCTTCTGGCATAGTTTTGGAATTCAGAGACATATTGGTTTAAGAAGGAAGAGAAGACTCCATTCTTTTTCTTGGTCATCCTTTGGGTTGAGAGCCAGGTAATGGCATTTCCAGTTGTCCTTGTGTTTGAAGGACTTCTTGAATTCAGTGATGAAGTTGGCAAAGGTTCCCAGGTTCATGGCAGTTCTGGAGATACATTTGGTGTGGAAGGTGGTTGCCCAGGTGAGGGTGGGTCTGTTGGTCATATACAAAAAAGCAAAGGTGACTTGCTTATTGTTGTCTTTGTAGGTGTCTTTGTTGACATGGAGGTAGAACTGGATAGTGTAGAGCCATTAAAGGGCAGTTTCAAAGAAATTGTTGTATTTCTCAGGGGTGGTAATTCAGAGTTCTGTTGATTTGTTGGACACAGTGGGCAGTGGAATGTGGAGAAATGAGGGAGGAGGGGATGCTTGAGGGAATGGAGGTGGTGGTGGTGATGGTGGTGGGAGTGGGAGAGCAGGAAAGGAAATGGGAAAGAGGAGTCTGGAAGACGTGGGAGTGGGAGAAGATGGAGTTCATTGTCAAGGAAGGCTAAGTGACAAGGAAAGATTATGAGAAAGTTCTAAGGTCTCATCTCTATCTTTGAAGCAAGGGAGTTTGAGGTTGGGGTCAGAGTTGGAAGATGGTTCTCCTTGTTCAGAGTTTGAAGATTCAGAGTCTTCACCTGGAAGTCCATGCCACCAGTGAGAGGTCAAGGGTGGAAGTCAAGAGGAAATGGTGGAAGACTACAATGAAGGTAGCTTCTGACATAAGTTAGACTTTTTGTTATGACTAACCCAGGTAGGGATAGAAGTAGACTTGGCCTTTCTAGGATTCAGTCATGTAGGGCTTCTACAATAATGAAGGGATTGCTGGACTTCAGCAATATTGAAAGTAAAATGAGGAGTGTTGATTCAAAGGTACAAAGATGACTTAGAGATCTGAGAGTTCAAGAGCAAGGTATGAGTTACACTGAGTAGGTCTAACTTAAGGACAAAGAGGGAGTTTCATTGGTTTAAATAGAGAAAGGAAATGAAATGACAATCAGAGGAAAATAGAACATTAAAGAATATGGTGGAATGTTATGGAAAGGGTCATTAAGTCAGCAGAAAAAGAAAAGAAAAAATAGATAGGTGACAGTAGTATTTGAATGGAGTCACCCATAGATGACAAGGGAAAGCATAGCAATAAGACAAAAGAAGAAGAAAAGAGTAGTTGTCAATGACAATTCATAACAAGGATGAAAAGAAACAACATACCTCCTTGTTGTCAGGTACAGATGAAACATGGTTTTGATATGGCTTATCTTCTACCACATAAGCTGATCCATCTGCAAGCACAACATCATCCTGGGGCCTTTTCATTTCCATGTGCTAAGCTGTGAATTTCCATCCATCACATATTGAAAGGCCACAGTATCACTTTTAAGTGGAATCAGCTCATTCAAGGAAGCTTAAGGACAAAGAAATAGTTAAAAACATCACTAACAAATCATACATATTTTCCCACTCCACAGGTAAATTGATGCCAGGTTGTGGACAAGCTGGACAGAAAATTGCCAAGTCCTCTTTTCCAGAAACCTTCTTAGTATCATGACCAAACCCAGCCCTTCTCTAATTGGTAAGATCTCTCCACACTCTGGAAACCCTTATCAATTCACAATAGTGATCCTAACAAAATCAGTTTAATAAAAATCAAGATTTAATATCAAACATACAGGCAGGAAATTACAAAAGGCTTTGTTAGTAATCCTTCTAAGCTTCTGATAGAAACTTGAGGCTGATGTCTTGCACTCCAGGGCCTCAATAAGAAAATCACCAAGAACATTGAAGGTGAAGGTGGTTTGAGGTTTGTAATAGTGGAAGGAAAGAGCCTAGTGTGGAGCAGTTGAAGGTGCCTGTCTTCAATAACATTACCATTGCATCTACACCACCTGATGGAGTGATTGAAGATTCCAGCCAAGTCAACCACTGTAAATTGATGAGATGTAGCATCTGAGCTGCCAGTGGAATTCAGGGGGCAGGGGCTTCCATCATGATCTAGGTTCAAGGTAAATCCAAGGTCCTGAAGGGAAATGACCTCATAAAAATCCCCCTTCCACTGCTGGAGTCTATGAAATGGATGGAATATATGAGCTTTGACAGCACAGGGGCAACACCAAGTACAATCTCCAAAACATGAAAGACATTGGATGATGCCATACGCCTGCAGACAGTCCATACATTGTGCAAGGCCATTCAAAGAGGCTTCAGATTCAAGCAAGATGGAGAGATATTTGGACTCCAAAGGTAGCCACTTCAACAGAAAGTCATTCTGGGTCCACTTTTTTATCACTTAAGAATTCATGTCAATTTGAATGTAATCTTACGTTCGTTTTTCTAGTTGTAGATTTGAATCTATCATCAAATAAAATATCTTTTAAACCAATATCCAAAGTGGATGGTTGAGATGCTGAGGGGGTCTTGGGAATTTTTCTTCACCTAGGGCTTTCAGTCTCTTCATCAAAAGACATATCTAGTGAGGCAGCATCAACTTCTCAATAAGACAATTTTCCCCTCCTTGTTACTGTAGATGTAAAGATGATCAAGGATTGGAAGCCTAATGCAGAACCACAATCTAAGCTTCCAGGTCTATGGATCATAAACATGGATCTTTTTGTTTAGCCATTATTGCATTTCAAGGTAAATAATATTGAAAGCCTAAATATCAATGAAAACCACTACCATCTAGATCACCATCTAGATCCAGTCTGAGATCCAACTCTGCTGACATTAGACAGGTGTTGACCTGGCAGCCACAACCCTAACAATATTCTACTATTTTTATCCAAAACTCAGATGTAAGTCTATTGGTGGCATTGGACAGGTATTATGACAGCTGAAACCCTAATCTCCACTAGTATTTGACAGTCACAATCCTAACAATATCTCAACTTGAGTTCTATTAATATCTACTATTTTTACCCTAAATTCCAAAGGTAAATCTATTGAGGCTAACTGCTAAGACTTATGTAATGCCCACCAACCAAGCTGAGTTGGCAAGGCTGGCCTAGGAATACTGAAAGAATCATGCACATTATCTTTTGAATAATGAGCAATGGCTATTCTTTCCCCCCCTGACCAGTGGGGAACAGAGGGCATAAAGGCTTTACCAGTGAGGAAGATGCTACTGCCAGATCCATAAGCAAACTGAGTCTCAAAATCATCTAGATTAAAGGTTGCATTGTGATCTTCCCCAAGACTCAACAAATGATTATAAAAGAACAATGCACCTCTGTGATCCAGATATGCTGGAGTTAAGCAATTGATGATGACATCTATTCCAGAATAGACCATCGGCCAAGAAATTGAAAAGGGTAGGTGCTCAACTAGTTTCTTGGTCACTGAGGCATTTGCAGTCCATATCTCCAGATGTATGATATGCGATATTGTATTCAGCAATTGCTCACCAGGCTGGATCTCAGCTAGCCATTGCTGAACTATTGGAAATCATAGGGTGGCTGACAGATGTATAGGATCTCTGATATGTTGTTAAATATAATGTGGATAAGATTCAACAGGATAATTATAACTATACCCACCTTGTGCCCAACCATAGAGTTTCCCTGCCCCAAAGGTAGCATTGTTGCCCTGAACCACAAATCCTTTGGTCTGCCAAGAGTTATCCCAGTTGCTTTGCTTGGCCACAAGCAGGGGACCTTGAAGCATCTTCATTGAGTAATTTAGCTGCTCTTGCAAGCAATGTGCCTTCTGTACATGCAGATTCAGATTATTGAAACACACTTACCACTCTGGGAGGAAGAATCAGGGCAGGAAGATACCAACAGAAGAATTTTGCCATGGATATCAACAATAATGCAGGGCTGGTCAATGCATTCCGAATAGAGCTTTTAAAAAACTTTCCAGAATCTCACTTTTGCTATGATTCCTTGAATCTGTCATAGTTCCATGGAGCCTGAACTTAGTAGTAGCTGTCAGTGCTTCTTTTACTCCCAAAGCATTACATTGCTGAGACTTACTGGGATTGAGAAATGCTATAACAATCAAAGCAGCACATTGCCTCACTTCAGCATTGGCTAGTACATTTGATAATGGTGGCCATTCTTGATTGGGTTCCATGAGTTGGCTAGTTAGATGTTCTAGAAGGGCCTGGGCTCTTATCCTGAAATGCAAAATGTTATGGGAGACAGTACAAATTAACCAGCCAGGCTTACCTTGATTTTTGAATTTTTCTGCTGGACAAAATTTGATTGTCCTTCACAATCTACCCCAACATCACTTCTTGAAGAACCTGCTGTACATTTCTTAGTAATGGGAGGTGGGAATTGTCCTGCACCATTTTCACCAAATCAGATGCAGGTGCAACAGTAAGAAAAATATTAGGCCTACTTACTCATTGCCATCAAAATATTGCATAATATCAATGTAAGTACCAAATTCAAGTGACCATTTCCATGAATTAAATGGAGAAACAGTGTGAAGAAACTGACTCACTAGTAGGATTGCCCTATTCTCAGTGACCATTTCCATGAATTAGATGGAGAAAATGGTAATGGTGTTAACAAACCAACCCCCCTACCTGTAAACATATTTAGATCTCCTAGTGTAGTGCAATTGCCCTATTTTACATCCCCAATAGTAGGACCATGAATTAGATGCAGAAACAGCATGTAGAAACTGACC